>VZTO01018765.1:314-32405 GCA_013400615.1 Syrrhaptes paradoxus | reverse complement strand
GAGCTCAGCCCCAATCCCAACCCCAGCCCCGACGCTGAGCTCAGCCCAAATCCCAACCCCAGCCCCGACGCTGAGCTCAGCCGGGCTGCGTTAAAGCCGAGGCAGCAGCACGGGGACGGTGGGGTGTCTGAAGAAGCGCGTGCTTGCACACACGCTCGTGAAACCCATCCTGCATGAGGCAGCTTCTTCCTGGGGCTTTTAGATTTTACGATTTCCAAATTAATCGCAAGAAGCAGGTTGGGAAGTGAGTTATTTCTGCTTGTGCTGCTCCTTGCTGTCCCCTCCCCGGGCACAGGGGCACAAGGACAAGCCGCTCCCTGCTCTGCCTGTGGGATATACCCAGACAGATGTTCCTTTCTGGATCCAGCTGTTTTAGGAAAAGACATTATCACCTTGCAGGGCGCAAGCTGCTGTCCCCCACTGGTGCCACAACCCAAATTTAAAGCTCAGCTCAATCCACCTGCGTCTATTTTACCCCAGCAAAGACCCTGCAAACACCCTTGCGGCAGCGTGCATTTTGCCGCTATTTTCTTTGGTATTTAGGACCCAGACCCACGTTTTCGGGAGGTGGCAAACCTTGAACCTGCTCCTGCTGCTGCTTGCAACCGGCTTTGTGCAGCAGGGCGATGGGTCCAACCCTTGGGCCAGGGTGGATGGAGGTGCCAAAATCTCAGAAGCTGGAAAAACACTATCTCTGATGGTTCCCTGAAGGACGAGGCCGGTTTTTCCTCCCAGACGACCACACTTTGCATGCGCTTGATGCTGCGCCAGCCCCAGGGACCCTGCTGGGAAACCTCCAGCGTGAGAGGTTCCTGTCCTTCTGGAAAACACAGCAGGAAAAGGCCAGGCTTGCTCCGGCTGCCAGGGACAGAGCCCTTCTCTGTGCTCCCAACGGGCTGACGATAGACACGAAGGTGCCCGAGCGTCCCAGGGGAAGGGAAGGAGGGGGCTTGTTGGGATAGCCCCATGCGCTCACGCCCAAAATAGCGCTGGCATCTTCACAGGGACCCGCGGGCATTAATTAGTTGTCAAAAGCTCGCAATAATCTGTTTGTTTTTTTGCTGAGCAATAAGTACATCTGTTCTCCTTCACACAGGAACATCCTAGCCCTAATTTATTGATTTGTTTCCTTTTAATACGATCTCTTCCAAAAGAAAGACGCAACCTTTGGGTGAAAACCCCCAGACTACGCAGCGCTCAGCAGCCTGAACACACCAGAGCCGGCTCTGGCCGAGACATCAGGACGCATTTCAATTCCTTGCACGGCAGCAGCACAGGAAAAAAAAAAATAGCTAGTTGTTTTCAACAGGAGCATGCGAAGGCATCACCTCCTTTGTCCTAACGGGGCAACTGAGGCAGGGATGTGAACCCTCTCAGCCCCGCAGTGAGCCTTGGGGTGATGCCACCAGCTTGGAGCAAAGTGGGGATGGAGGGAGTGGGAAAGGGTTTGCTGGGATGGGCTCAGATGGTGGCATTGTCCCCACCTGCCAGGGTGTCCCCTCCTTTGGGTTTACCTTTTGCCAAATTCATAGCGAAGCCCCAGAACAGCCCAGCGAGGGGGGAACTGGAAAAGCCAGCACCAGCAAGCCCACCCCAGCCCCGGCAGGCTGCTTGCCCCGTCCTCCTCCTGCATTTTTAGGCAATGCTGCCATCGAGTGGTCCGGGAGCATCCAGATGCGGGAAGGGGGCTTGGCCACCCACCTGGAGCCCTCTGCAGTCACCCAGGCAGCCCCCTGCTCCCTGGAAACACGGGGGCGCTGGCTGAAAATCTCCTCCTTCATCCATCCTAGCATTAAAAAGCTCGGTTTCACTTTTAAACTGAGCTGGTGTTGGGGACTACAGATTTTCAGTCCCTCGGGCTTCCCTAAGGGCTTGCTCCGGCGTAAGAGCCGAGCATCCTCCCTCCACCACCTCCACCACCAGCTGTGCAATTCAGCCCCGAATTTCTCCCAGTTTGCGGGGAGCCGCAGCTTTACCTGGGCGCGGTTCCTCCAGCTCAGTTCTCCTCTTCCACCGATTTAGGATGCCGTGATCCCCAGAACGCGATTTGGGAGCATCCTTTAGCACAGCGGAGGGACGCGCTCAGCTTCCTGGGGTGATTTTCCTCTTCCTGGCACTGGTGCATCCCGAGGGAAAACCAGCTCTGCCAGCAGGCAGCCCCACAGTTGGGGTTTTTATGCCCACAGTCGTTATTTTTTTCCCCACCTTTGGCAATAAGACAACACCGGAGGAGTAATTGAAAATCACCCATCTGGTGGATATCATAAACCCGGTCTGCGGGAAGGTGCAAATCTCTGTTTGCAGTTTAATTAGATTCCAACAGCTTACTCACAGGAGAAAAGACTCTTTTCACGGAGAAGGTTTCAGCAGCCCGACAGGAGCGGTGTTTGCTCTGGGCGCGGGGGGGCACTGAAATGAACCGTCCTGCCTGCAGCGTGGGGAGCTGGTCGCACGGGAGCGGGAAGATGTTTTCCTTTTCTGAAAAGTCAAACATTTGCTTTGTTCATCGGGGATGCAAAGCATTTGCCCATCCCAACGTAAAGCTGTTTGGAGAAACCCCACGGCTGTTCTATTGGGAAGAGTGATAATATATAAATATCATAATAAACATAAAATGTAGAAGCTTTATGGTTAGCAGCACATTTTAAACTCCCGGTGACTTTTTAGCGTGTGTTTCGCCCAGACACCCATCAGCCCCCAAAAGGATGCAAAGCACGGGAAGATTTTGAAGGCAAAAAGGTTGGAGAGGGGATGAGGAGGTGGGAAAATGGGGGGGGTACGGGGAAACCTGGGGGTTCCCACCCTCTGGGAAGGGCACCTCTGCACTGCGGGGGAGAGAATGGGGGGGGGCTGCGGCTCCGGGCCCCAGCAGAGCCCCCCCGGGCAGGGCGGGGGGGACCGGAGGAGGGGACCGGGGGAGGGCTCTCGCTGCCGGCTCTGCCCATCGCTGCCTGGCACCGCCCGCTCGGCTTATGAAAGCCCCGATCGTGCCTCGCCCGCCGCAGCCGGCTCCGCGGCACCGGCTCAGCCCCGGAGCCCTCCCCGGTCCCCAGCCGGGGGGACCCGCACCTCGCAGCGGCCGCGCCCCGAGCCGGGAGGGACCCGCATCCCAAAACGGTCCCGAAGCGGGAGGGACCCGCATCCCGAACCGCTCCTGAACCGGGAGGGACCCGCATCCTGAACTGGTCCAGAACCGGGAGAGACTCACATGCTGAACCGGGAGGGACCTGCATCCCAAACCGAGAGAGACCCGCATCTTGAACTGGTCCTGAACCGGGAGAGACCCGCATCCTGAACTGGTTCTGAGCCGGGCGCGCCCCGCATCCTGAACTGGTTCTGAGCCGGGCGCGCCCCGCATCCTGAACTGGTTCTGACCCGGGAGGGACCCGCATCCTGACCTGGCTCTGAACTGGGACGGACCTGCATCCTGAACCGGGAGAGACCCCCATCCTGAACGGGGAGGGACCCGCATCCTGAACTGGCCACACCTCGAACTGGGAGGGACCTGCATCCTGCGCAGATCCTGAACCCAGAGGCACCTGCACCCTGAACCGGGAGGAATCTGCACCCCGGATCAGCTGCACCCTGCTTTGGGAGGAAGCTGTGCCCCGGAGCAGCTGCAGCCAAGCCTGGAGAGACCTGCACCCCGAACCAGCTGTGCATCCCAGTCCAGCTGTGCCCCACCCGGGAGGGATATGTGTCCCAAGCCAACAGTGTGCTCTGACATGGCCAGGCACCCGGCTCCAGCTGCACCCAGAGACAGGAGGGACCTGCACCCTGAACCAGCCGTGCACCCCAACCCGCCTGCACCCTGAACCAAAACAATCCTGTACCCCAAACTGGCCGTGCACCCCAAACCAGCTGTCCCCTGAACTGGGAGGTACCTGTGCCCTGAACCAGCCATGCACCCCAAAATGGCTGCACCCTGAACCAGAAGGGAGCTGCACCGCAGACTGTGCACTCCAAACTTGTTGTACCCTGATCCTGCTGCACCCTAAACCAGGAGGGACTTGCACCCCAAACATCCGTGTGCTGGGTCCAGCCGCACCCTAAACCTGGAGGGACCTGCACCCCAAACATCCATGTGCTGGGTCCAGCCGCACCCTAAACCCAGAGGGACCTGCACCCCAAACATCCATGTGCCGGGTCCAGCCGCACCCTAAACCCAGAGGGACCTGTACCCCAAACATCCATGTGCCAGGTCCGTCCGCAGCCTAAACCCGGAGGGACCTGCACCCCAAACATCCGTGTGCCGGGTCCAGCCGCACCCTAAACCCAGAGGGACCTGCACCCCAAACATCCATGTGCCGGGTCCAGCCGCACCCTAAACCCAGAGGGACCTGCACCCCAAACATCCATGTGCCGGGTCCAGCCGCACCCTAAACCCAGAGGGACCTGTACCCCAAACATCCATGTGCCAGGTCCGTCCGCAGCCTAAACCCGGAGGGACCTGCACCCCAAACATCCGTGTGCCGGGTCCAGCCGCACCCTAAACCCGGAGGGACCTGCACCCCAAACATCCGTGTGCCGGGTCCGTGATGGATAACGCCGTGCCGCTGGCAGCAGAGCTGGAGCACCAGTGGCTACTCAACGCCTCCCTGAACGAGTCCTTTGCCAACCAGTTCGTGCAGCCCCCGTGGCAGGTGGCCCTGTGGGCTGTCGCCTACGCCCTCATCGTGGTGGTGTCGGTGGTGGGGAACGTGGTGGTGATGTGGATCATCCTGGCTCACAAGAGGATGCGCACCGTCACCAACTACTTCTTGGTGAACTTGGCTTTCGCCGAAGCCTCCATGTCCGCCTTCAACACGGTGGTGAACTTCACCTACGCCATCCACAACGAGTGGTACTACGGGCTGCTCTACTGCAAGTTTCACAACTTCTTCCCCATCGCCGCCGTCTTCGCCAGCATCTACTCCATGACGGCCATCGCCCTGGACAGGTGAGCTCTGAAAACCCCAAACCCTCCCCGGCGCCCAGGTCTGCCTCCACCCGGGTGCTGTGCTCGCCTCCATCTCATCTCCAGTTATGTGAGAATTCTGCAGTTAAAATAAAGCTCGGTTTTGGTAAAAAAGCGCTAGAAATAATCCCTCTCCCTGCCCTGGTTGCAGGTGGCTTTGGGAATCCTTTGTCAGCTGTGTGAAAGGAGCTCGAGAAAAGGCTTTGTAACCCCCGTGCATGTCGGCAGCGTGTCCTGGGCGTGCGCTGGTAGCATTGCTCTCCTCTCCCTTCCCGGTTCCTCTGCAGAGCCGTCCATTCCTTCCCCAACCTCCTCATTTAAAAGCAAACCCGATGTCATGTCACCTGTGTCGGCTGTGCCTCCGCCGCGCTGCAGGAGCTGTTTCGTGTCTCTCGATCTGGGCTGGGAACTGTGAGCAGCCGCGGAGAGAGGCTCAGGCTGGGGAACGGCATCTCGACTCGGCGAGCGTGCTGGCGCGGTGCGTGCCGCTGTGTCCCCTCCAGCAAACCCACCTTGATTTTATTAGCCGGGGTCAAGGGGGAGAGGGAGGTGCCAGGGATTTCTCTCTGCAGCCAGCAGAGCTCGGGGTTTTTTACCGCCTGGTTTCTGCCACTGGCTGGGGACTGCCGGCAGAGCGAGATCTCGCTTGTGGTTTTTATCTGTGATTAAAAGTTCAGCAAACGCTCGGCGGGCTGCGATGGCACAGGGGACGCTGCCTTTTCCACCGCAGAGGGATGAGCCAGGGGGTCAAGGGACATCAAACAGCCACGCACCCAGCACCTCCAGCACACAGCTCCCCTCTCTTCTCTCCCCCTCCGAGAAATCTTGTGTTTGGTGGCATTTTCACACCAGTGCTAGAGAGAAACCAAGGCTCTCAAACAGCTTTGCAATTCCCTCTTGAGTGCCGGCGTTTCAAGCTCAACAGATTTTTTCCAACACACGATATTTCCCCGGGGACAGCTCAGCTCTGCAATGCCTCTTTTTGGCCCTTCTCCCCGGGGAGTAAAAGACATTTTGGCTGGGGATACACACAAAGGGGGGGTGTGGAAATTTGCGCTGCCGTGTGCCAGCACATTGTGAGCTGCTGTCCAAGTGCCGCACAAGCCGGCACGGATATTTCCCCACGAGCAACGACAGTGCTGCCGCCTCTCGCGCTGACAGCTTGTGAAACGGAGCTGGGATGGATGACGCTCTCTGGCCGTTAAAAAAACAGGCTCAGGGTTTGTTTCGCTCTAGAGGGGTTACAAGAGCCTCTCCCCAAAATAAATCAGAGGCGGCCAAGCTCTCACAGCAGATGTGAGGAGAACTGAGGCAATAAGAAATAAAAAGAGGAATACTAGTGGTGCGGCTCTGCTCCTACCCGATGGTGTTGCTGGCTCTGTTTCAGGAGCATCTGTGTTCTGAAGACGTTGGGGATCAGCCAGAAAAGCCCCTTTCAGGTTAGGATGAATCAGAGAAATTTATTTTTTTTTTAAAGTAGTTTGGTTTTTAGCCTCCAGTCCACACCCTGGAGTAACCAGAAAAGCCAATCTGCCAGGGGAAACTGGAGGACCGTGTGTAAAATGGGAGAAAGGCAGGTCTGGGAGCCTGGGGCTGAATTTCAGGGGGGAACTGGCATTTCCAGCTTTCTTCTTGCACTGGCAAACCCTTAATGGAGGCTTAGTTTTTCCACGGCTGGACTGGAAAACCCACCCATGCAGGCTTGGCTCGCCCACCGAGGAAGACCCAAAAGAAGCTGCAGCCTCTGCGTGCAAACACCTGTGCAGAGCTGCCTGCTGCGTTTCTCAGCCACAAATTTACAGCGAGGTGGGAAATTCGGACGAGGAAGGCAGCAACGCCCGTCCTCTGCCCCTCCCAGCAAGCAGCACACAACAGCGTGTCCAAGCACTGGAAAATTGCCTGCTTTCCAGAGTCCGAGAGCTGACAATTAGAACCAAAATGCACGTACTGCAGGAACATGCTCCAGCAGGAACATGCTCCAGGAACCCAAAAGGGAAGAATTTGTCCTGGCAAGCAGCAGAAAGCCGTGCGGGAACACGGAAAGCAAGTCCCTGGATTGGGAGCAGCAGAGCCAGGGTGGCTCCACAGCCAGGACACACCTGCGATCCAACCCAACTGCAGTTTGGATTCTCACCAAAAAAGAGGAAAGCAGAACTGAGGGTGCCTCCTGTTCCCAAAGCGTATGAAGCCATCCAGCAGAGCGGCTGCATACGGAGTCTGAAGGCTCGGAGGAACGTCAGCCTGCAGATTGCTCCCCTAAATCATCCCCGCTTCTGCTTTCTGTGAGCAATTTCCAGAACGTCCTCGCTGGAAGATACAAAACCTCCTTGGAAAGACTCAGCACAGCCGTAACAAAGTTGTCAAGAGAACAAGTGGGGAAGTGGGTTTGATTCTCCCAATGGCTGTTTTCACAGGACCCACCACAGGTTTTGCACAAGAGAAAACGGCTTTTGTTTGAAGCTAGACCACCCACTCTTTCATCAGGATCTATTTCAGCCTGGGCACAACCGCTCTGAAAAAATAAAAAGAAGGTAATCCTCTAAGGAGTGTTATTCTGAACCCTGCAACAACAGCAGGAAACTCAGGAGTCAAGGCTGGCAGCGGGTAAAGTCTGCTCAGGAAAAGCCACGATGCTGCTGCTCAGCATCCTGCAGATGTGGGGGCCAAACACTTCGCTTGGGCACTAGAAAATCTGCCACCTCCTTTGGTTTTGGACATATCGGTGCAAGAGCATATCATATATCCTTCTTCTGGCTTGAAACTCTCCTTGGGAATTCATTCACTGGAAAGAGAGAGACAGAAAATCCTGGTTTTCCCAATCTTGCAAGAAAAGTGAGAGCCCAGCAGTGCCCACGGTGAGTCCAGGCTAATTTGCAGCAGAGGAAAAAAAAAACCAAAACAACCCTGGACATCCTGAAGTTGTATAATGGAGCATCATCAGATCAACTTTTGATGTTTTCTCTCTCCTTGGGACCTGGATTCCTTTCTGAGCACTGCCACTCGCCCACACCGGCAGCTCCCAGACTAACTCGCTGCTTTTGCTCATCACAAGATCCCCTCCCCGACCTCCAGCAGCACCCACGCTGCAGCCCAGCCCACGGCGCTGGGCAATCACACCAGGATCTCCTTTAGATTCCCTTTTTTATTTCCAGATGGGTTCTCAAATGATATTGGGTGGCTTAAAATCCATCGATTTGCCAGCAGGAGCTGCAGAAGAAACATCAAATCTGCGAACCTTCCTTCACCACGGCGGCTCCTGAAATTACCGGTGTGCAGCTGAGACCTGTTAATATCTCCCCAACCCCCTGTTATTTGCAGCAGAAAAAACTGGCTTGGAAAATTATTCACTGCTTGCAAGCCTGAACTCCCAGGCTGGACAAACCAGCTGAATATCAGAACAGATTTGCCAGCTCAGCGACCCCGTGCCTTCCCCAAGAGGCAATTACTGCAGAAAGAAACCCTCTGGAGAGAACAAATTACATCAGCGCACAGACAGATTAATTAGTCATTTACACCCTAATATAGTACCAGGCTTGGTTTTGTTGTTTTTTTTTTATTCTTGACTTAACGGACTTCTGGGGTTTGCAGAGCAGGACTCAGACCTGCGCCTGGCGCTGGGAAATCTCCCTCTGCTGGGATGTAATTGGGAGGATGGGAGAGCAAAGGGGGAAGCGAAAGGAGCCGGGGGTCAGGGCCAGCAGCCCCCGTGCCGGCCGCCCCACGGCACTGCTGATGCACCGGCGAGAAATCACCAGAGCCGGTTTTTTACATTCCCAAAAAATCAAGCATCACCAAGCACAGCAAAGCCCCCACGACGCTGCTGGGTACCCAGCATGGAGAAGCACTGGTTTCCCAGCGGGGGCTCGAAAGCAGGGGGTGGGGACAGACAAGGGGTCACTCAGCGAGGCTGGCTTGTGCCCCCGCTCCCAGCAGCAGCCTCTGATCTGATGAATATTAACTGGGATTAATCCCCCCAGTACCCACTAGATAGGAATGCAGCCTGTCAAAACATAAATTACATGTTTTTGCACCCTGGCCTTTGGAAAGAAGAAAGGGCTTGAAATTCCTGTGGCAATAAATAAAAAATAAGATGAATTAGCGCCAGTTTGGGGGCTGGGAGATGCAGGAGACTCGGGTTTTGGGGCGATCACGGTGCTCCCCTGGAGCTGGCACAAGCCACCGCAGGAGCTGGAGGGCCTCTGGTGAGATATTTGGCTTATTCAACGGCTTTCTTAATTTTTTCCTTAACTTATTCTTAATTCCTCAATGGTCCAGCAGGAATGAGCCATGCACTGAGCACACCAGGTCTCAGGCCACCAGCCCTGAATTTCAGGCGATTTTTGTTCTCCCCCTTCACTCTCCAGCTCTAAACCAGTGCCAGGGTCATAAAGTCACAGAGGTGCCTCGAATGACACCATCTGCAGAGCCTCCCGGCAAGGCTGGGAGGGGCTCTGGGCCCTCCTCTCCCATCCCACCCCGGGGGGTTTCCCAAATGTGCTGAATGCAGGAGGGGGCTCTGCACTTCCTTAGCAGCAGCTAACAGGGTTTGATTCTGTTTCGCCTCCGTCTGGCTTTTAAAACCGAGCGTGCCCGGGAGGTTGGTGCTGGGCAGGGAGGCAGGGGAGTTTGCAAAGCTGTCGGTGAAGCTCGGATTTGGTGGTGGGCAACACGTCCCTTTGGACTGTGCTCAAAGGAAATCCCAATCTGCTTTCAGAAAGGAAAGGTGCTGTGCCATAGCGGTGCTGCGGGGAACCGCCAGTGAGAACCCGGCAGTTTCCTGCTTGATGACGGCGCTTTGTCAAGCGTGGGGATGGTCACTGCTTCGTGTCAAAGCAATAAATGGGAGGAAGCAGCTGTTGGCGCTGCCTTTGTCCCTAGCATTTCGCAGGGCTCAGCCTCCTCGCCCTCATCCGTGTCTGGGGTCAGCGCGACGAGGCCAGGCTTCGCTGGGAAACCCGCTTGGGGGACGGTGCTTTGCACCCGCGCTGTTGCCACGCAATCCTGGCGGAAAGGCGGGTTTTTCCCTACGGAGAAGCCTTTCGTTTCTCGGGTAGGAAGGACCCGGAGCCGCGCCGCAGGTGTTTGACCCGCCTCAGTCCGGGGCATCTGCTCCGACGTGCTCGCCCTCATCCCCGGGGACTGACGCTGCGCTAAACCCCTCTGTGCTCAGGATGGGGAATCGCCGTGCAACAAAACACCCAGCAGAGACTCCGCATCCTCATGGTTACACATCCCTCACCTGTCGTGTCCTTATTACTTAACAAACCAGATAAAGAAACTCCGGGATGAAAGACGCTTCACAAATATTTGCTCTTCTTATTAATCTCATCTCCCCGCGGGTAGAAACAATTGTGTAATGTCAGTTATTCAGGCAGACTCCAGATTTCCAGATGCAATTACTAGATGGCTACACTGCCTCAGATGCAAGATCTATTCAATAACCGATACGCTCCCAGCCGCCCCGCTGCATCCTCGGACTCAAATGCTATTGTATCGTCATGGCAACACTCCCCCCCCCTCCAAAACACAATCAAATATTCAAACCTCAGCAAATGGCATTACCCACGTCAGCACAGGGCATCTGGCATAACGCTGCGCGCTTTAGCGCCAAGCCCATGAAACACGGTGGATTTAGAACATTCAACACGGTGGGAAAGGTGGAAGGAAACGCAGCCGCACGGGTATCGGGTCTCTCCTGCACGGAGCTGGGCAACCCTGAGCTTGCAAAGCACTTCCACCCAAAAGGAGAGCAACAGCGGATCGTTTTATTTTGCAGACCAGCTATCATTAAGTCTTCCCAACCCAACGCCTTCTGCAGGCAAACGGCCCCGTTCCCGGTGCTACCCCTGTGCACAGGGAGCAAAACCTTTCCCTAAAGCAGGACATTCACCCTTAAATCCTCACCCAACAGCCAAATTCCCCATGAAAAATTAGGACTTGAAAACCCCGTGGTGGTTCATCACCCGCTGCGGCAAGTGCGGGATGCTCGCAGAGGGACGTGCTCCTCTTCCTCACCTCCTGCAAACGACCATCCCTCGCAAACTGCAGCGCTTGATTTTGTACAGATGGGAAATCCGCCCAGAGGAAAAATAAACCTCTCTAACAGGATCCAGCATCTCAGGGAGACGGGCAGAGCAGGCCCACAGAGGCACTTTGCGAGGAGAAATCTGAGCGGATAAACTCATCAGCCTTGCTGTCCAGAGCTCGCTTCTCGCCAGCACGGCCAGGACCTGCGTGGCTGAGTCGAGGGGTGCAGTGGCTGCCCAGCGCTTCAGCTCTGAGCGATGCCTTCTGTGCCCTGCAAAACCCCCACACGGGGCCAAACATCCGCCAGCACCTCGCAGACACCCCGGAGCATTGCAGCGACATCCCGCACTGGCACTCTGCGTTTCCATTTGAATGCAGACTTGTTCGTATTAATAAAAAATGAAAAAGATTGGCAAGGGGTTTTTGCTGAAAGGCAAAGCCACGACTGACACGTCATTTTTCTTTCTGGCTGAGAAGAGGTGGGTGGAGGTTTGGCTGCAGCCCCTACGGAGACCGAACCTACGCGGAGGGGAGAAGACGACACGGAGGGACCCGCGGTACGGTGCCACAGCACGGGGTTGCTTTTCTGCTTTGCATTCGCTTGCTCGGAAGGAAGGTTTTATTTTAAGTTATCCGAACCCCGCTGCAGAAACGCACCATGGGGGAGGGTTTGGCTCAAAGCTGAGCAGAATTGCGAGAAAGCAAACTGGCTTTTGGGGAGCTGTGCTCTGGGTGCAAAAAAAGATGCAGTGGTGGGCAAAAAAAACCCCAAAATTCAAAGACAGCAACACACACAAACCTTCCGGGTAGAGAACACAAAACATCTGACCGGTCTGCACGGAAATGAGTGATTGGAGCACGATAGACGCAGCGCTGGAAGAAGGCAGCAGCGCTCCCTGTGCTGATGCTTTTCCACCCCGGTACAAGCAAGACAGCAGCTGTCCTCCGAGCTAACGTGGCCACAAAACCCTATCCTCTGCTCCCCTGTCTTCCCCCTTTGATTTTGCATCGAATGTTCTTGTCAAGCCGAAGGGAAAAAAAAAAAAAAAGGAAAAGAAAAAGGGAAGCAGTTATTAAAATGTTAGGACAATTTTCTGCTTAGTAATGCAATTATTAGATAATTACAGTATATTTTAATATGAAATAATGGTCTAATTATTTTCAGGATGCTTGTATGTTTCCATCTATCTCCAGCATTTCTATTGTCTGTCATACCAGCTCCTCCAAGCAGCCCAGACTCTTTATTACATTTTTTTCTTTCCCGTCAGAGCCCCTGTCTGGGAGAACTGTCATCATTCCCATTTTTAATCCTGACAGGCAGCTGAACCCTGAGCATCCCCCAGGGAATATTTCAGAGGTTGCTTGGGACCAAAGGCTTGGGAATTGCTGTCAGAAAACGGGATTTGGGGCCAGTTTACCCCAAAGCATCACCAGCTTGCTCCCTCCTGCCTCCCTGATCCCCTCCTTGAATTGCCAGCACTGTCAGATGAGTTTTTCCATCTCGTTTCCTCCACGAGACAGCGTTGCAGACACGTCGATGGTGGTTGGAAAGGTCTCTAGGGGATGCAGTTGGGGTTTGGTTCATCGTTACAGTGATTATTTGGATATTTCATTAACCACGAGGGCTTCTGCAGCTGCAAAGAGCTTTAAACCAACAAGGAAAGTCCATCAGAAACAAGGTCAGGGATGTAAAAGCATTTCTGGCTGGCTGCAGTCAAGCCCTGGCTTTGCTTTACGGATGTCTCAGCATCAGATGTTTCCCCAAGCAAATATTTCAACAGAAATGGCTCAACTTTTGTGGAAATCCCTCTTTTTCCACTATTTGCATGCTTGAGCTTGAAACGTTGGGTCGAGCATCAGCAGCAAACTTGGGCACACGGACTTCTTGCTGCTTGGGAGCATAAATCCCGGGGAACCTGCTGAGAACCCCCCACCAAAGCCCCCCCAGATCTCATCCAGCTCAGCAAACCTGCTAACGGGGGCCTCAGCCAACACCAGGCGTTGGAAGGATGAGGAAGAGAAGGAGACGAGTCCTTGCAGGGTGCTGGGAAGCCGGTCGCACGTACGATAAGGAAAAAATGAGAAACACGGATAGAGAAACCAGGAGACCTTGACAGCAGAGCAGCGCTAACACCCATCGCCTTGGCTCTTTCTAACCAGCTTCCCTTTCAAGTACCAAACAGATTTCCAAAGGATAATTATCAGGGGGATTTTGAGCTGCACAAAGCCAATAAGGTTTGGTACCTTGGGGCAGAGGAAGAGCTGACGGCGGTACCTCCTGCATATTTATATATTAATCCCTACGTCTTTGCCCCTGCAAGTGGCCACCTAAAAATACACCCCGGGGAGTATCTGCCATCTAGGAAAAAATGAAAAGGAAAAACTGTTCATTCTCTGAAAGGAGAAGGGATGAAAGCAGAAACAGAGGAGGCTGCAAATGCCTTGGGCGACAGCATGTGCAGAGCAATGCAACGTTTCTCCTCTTCCCGAAGCTTGACATGGAGCGGAGGGAGATAAAATAAAATATTTGCGACATTCTCACTTAATCCTTACAATGCTGCCGGCTGCTGCCAGCTTTGCAAAACCAGATTTGCAGCGTGATAAATTCAATCTGCCTCGCTGCCGCTGGAGCTTTCCCCACGCACCATGACTGATGTTTGGGGGAAGCAGCCCACGAGCCGGGCAGACGCAGGCGGCATCCCAGCTCACCCATCCCACGCCAGTCTAGCGCTCTTATTTTTGGTTCTCCTCCTGTAACACTTGACACTGCGATCTACCGTAGAGATACGATTTTGCGCGGGTGCAAAACTACCGGGTGCTGCCAAAGCGGCTGCTGCCAAAGCGCAGCATCGGGACTGGTTTTGTACAAATTGGGTCTTTGCAGAAGCAGCGGGTTGCTGGTTGCGCCAGGAAAGCTGGTTTTCAGCTAAAAATCAATGAGCGTGGCAAACGGGATTCGGATCTCGAGGGTAAGATGCTGCAAGAGAATTAGAATATTGGCCGGGGAATCCTCCGTAAAGGAATTATTTGATGCTGTTTGGATGGTGCAGAGTGAGGGGCTGCCAGGATGCAGTAAGGGGGCGTCAAAAGTACGACCCTGTGCAAGGGAGACGTAAAACAGCCCCAAAAAGTGCAACACTGGGGCTTTCCAGCCTTGATTTCCCCTTTTCCCACCTTGCAGGTACATGGCCATCATCCACCCGCTGCAGCCCCGGCTCTCGGCCACTGCCACCAAGGTGGTCATCGGTGTCATCTGGCTCCTGGCTTTCCTGCTGGCATTCCCCCAGGGCTACTACTCAGTGACGGAGGAGCTGCCGGGGCGGCTGGTGTGTCTGGTGGAGTGGCCAGAACACAGCACCAACGTGTACGGAAAAACGTGAGTTGAACTTTTCCAGCAGTAGGGACAAGTCACCATACAGAAAAAAATAATAATAAAAAAAAAAGTATAAAAAAAGGAAGCGAGGAAGGATGGGAATGGGTCAAAGCTCCTCAGGATGGGGAAATCCTCCCCCTACCCTAGCCAGGGCCAGTGCTACAGAGTTGATGGCAGCAAAATCTCCATCCATATCATCTTGGGGCACATTAAGGTTAATTAAAGTGAGTTTAGTGCCACTCGTGGTCCACTCCCTGCCCTTCTGGGATGCTCATCCTCATGGGAAACATCTATAAAACTGCTAAGATGTGATATTTTGGCTGCAGGAATAGGGTCTGTGTTGTTTATTCATACCCACAGGTCTGGCTCTGTTTCTAGCAGCATTTTTTCTGCAACACATAGCTCTAAAGGCTTCCTGGGGCAAGAGTTATCCCTGCAAGAGGTAAATAGGGTTTTCGTGGGGGTATCTTGGCCAGGCAATAACAGGGAAAAAAAAAAAAATGTTTGGGATTTACTGAGTTCAAATGCCCCAAAATTCACTCGTCTGCTTTAAAAGCAAGTTCTGTGGCATCAGCTCAGGCTGGAGGACAAACGCCGGGCTACGAGGGCTCGGCCGGAACCTCTTTGCTTCCTGTTGAGGTGCCGGCTAATTAAATCTGGCATTTCCAAAGGGTCCGGGCAACGCCGCTGGTCTGCCAGCGCAGCAATCCTCTGTGGTTTGCTCTTTGAAGTCTACGAGTCATGCAGCAAGTTAAAAGTCGTGTGTTAAGGAAAAAAGGGCAGCGGGAGGGAAGGAAACAAACTCTTTTTTGATCTCCAGTCCCAGGGAGCAATGAACCCATAAATCAAGGCTGGGAAATGGTGCTGCAGCCAAAGGAGGGGACAGACGCACGGAGAGATGTTTAAAGCCAACCTGAGCCTGGCGAAGGTCTCTCCGCAAGAGAAACGAGATGAGTTGCCAGTCAGCAGCAAGCGGCAGCTGGACAGTATCATTTATTACATTTCTTTGCCCTGCAGGGCAGGTGTGACGAGAACTAAGCTGGGACTGGCCCAGCTGATCTCCAAAGGTGTTTTCCAACTTTAATTATTCCAGAACACCGTGATAAATACAACCAGCGTGCAGAAACGCCGCTGGCTTAGGCAGCCCACGCAATGGGATGGGGCCGAGCCCCCCTCCCCGCAACGAAACAACAAACCAGCGCGAGCTCAGGGCCAGGCTTTGACAGACCATTTGCCACCCGGCTGTAGGCTGGGTCTGGCACTTTTTCAAATGCCTAATTTGAGAGAAAAATGCCACCGTTAACCTGTGAATTATTTGCCGCTGGAAGCTGGGCGATGCTTCAAAGCCTGAGCATCCCCTGGCTTTACGGTGAGCCACGGGCTCTGCAGACAGAGGAGGGCAGGAAAGGAGATGCTGAGGAGAAGCTTTCCAAGAGCCAAACCTCAACTATTGGGTGGGGATTGAAAATAGCTCACAGCTCACCAGCGTCTCTCCAAACTACACGAACTCACTCACACAATGCAGAGCCCAAGAGGTTATTTTACTGCCCAAAAATAACTTTGCATGGACAGGTGGTTGGGTCACTGTAAACACCCTGCCCTGCTCGCGTGGCCTTGGCGCAGTTATTTCAGGAAGGTGGCGGCGGCAGTTGGCTCGTTTGCAATGCCGTGATGAAAAATAATCTTTGCTTTCTATTCATAGTGAAAATAGGGGGCTTCTCCCAGCACCAGGGACTCCTTTCTCTTGGCAAACAGAGCCCAGAAAGCACAACCCCGGCACGCAGAGGGTGTCAGGGATGGGGTTGTCCATGTGAGATTTTTTCACTGGGAAACACGCCCGTTCTCAGCCCGTTCATAAGGGGAGAAGCAAAAACCTCAGCGTAGGTGAGATACTGCTACAGGAGCCGGCGATTCAGCTCAGTTTGATTCAGCAGCTGCTAACCACCGATCCCCTCTCCTGCTTTTGGTTTCGAAATAGACGTCTGATCTATTCCCATTCCACTAGCTGCCACTGCGGTCTGTTAAGGGAAGATGAAAAGCCGCTCCACTTGCTGGCTCCTCTGGGAGAGAACAGCCCCCGGTGACCATCTGGGCTTTGGGCAGCAAAAGGAGATGGCAGCCCCCTCCTCTAGTGTCACTGTCCCATCACTGCTACAGGCTTCTCTGGCCTGGGCAAGACCCTCAGTCCCCAGACTGAATTACAAAACGCAGGCTTGTCTCAGGGCTCTGGTCGGGGCTCTCTGGAAATCCCTGCCCCTGCCGTGCCCAGGGTCCGACTTGCTGACGTGCTCTCCCAGCTCCTCTGGGGCATTTCTGCTCCTGGCTGTTCGCAGCTGGTTCGAGAGCCTACATGACACGGGAACCACGAGAAAATCTTCACGGCAGAGCCACAGAGACGCCTCTTTAATTAGCAAAATAGAAAACAGCCCTCCAAAATCCAGCTGAAATGCGATTACCGCTGGGTGAAGAGGCGGCCAAATGAGCCTGCAGGTACAAAACGAGCAGGAGACAGCATGGCAGCACGAGGCCGGGGCCGATCCCGCTCCCTGCAGCACTTGCACCAGGCACGAGCCTGACCCCTTCCTTACACTTTGGAGCTATTAGTAAATCAAAGCTTCTGGGAGGACGAGTGCAAGAGCAGAGCGTGGCTACAAACCTGAACCGCCTCGAACAGATGCAGCACCTTGCGTTCCAGCTGGGCACGCACCCCGAAAACACACGCAAAAACCCTAAAGCTGTCGGAAGAAAATTACCTCTGGACCTGGCAGCATGGGTGAGGCTTTGCAAGCCGGCACGTTTCTGTACCACCGTCACTCACCTTCCTGCAGGGGAGAGAGGTTTTTGCAGGCTACGATGGTAGGAAGGAACCTGCAAGGTCAAACCGTCCATCCCCATCCTGTTTATTTAAAAAAAAAAAGCTATTTTTTTTCTTTTTTCTTTTTTAAAGCAGCTACTATTGAACACAAATCCTTCACTGAACCCACTGCAACCCCAGTGGCTATTGCAATGGGCAGCGGCTCCACCGGGTTCACAACAGGACAGTCTTAAACCTGGGCTGACAGCTCAAGCCAGACCTGTCACTCCATTTTGGACCAATTCATACCTGTTATAGACACAAAGATCCTGCCCTTCGCAGAACTGACCCAACCGCTGAACTCACAGAAAAGTTTTAACAAACCTCCATGACAAGCCCTTAGTCTGGGGTTTTGGGGACCAAGGTTATGCCTTGTGCCCCCCGAGTCCAGCTGAACTCAGGACCTAGGCAAGCTGCATCCCAGACGCAGTGTTTACCCCGCAGGGAAAGTCTTCACTTCTTCAGCTTCCCATTCCCATCCTTTATGTCAAAAATCCACATTTGCTTCTGCAAGGCTGCCAGATAAAAGGTGTGATAAGAGCAAGCACTCATCTCTAGATAATCTGAGGTGTAAATGGAGTAGAAGTGAGAGCAGAGCCACTCCAGCTAAAGCATCCTTGCCTTTCGAAGGTAATGAATTCTTCACTGGCCTCCACATCCCATCCCAAGAGGGTGTGAGGATATCAGAGGCTGTAGCAGAGGCTTGGAAAAGATTGGGGTGAAAGCAGGGAGTCCTTCCCGGCCCGAGCTCTGCAGGAATTGTGCCAAATTCTCTTTGCCCCTGTGAAGCACTTTGCCTTCAAGCTCGGTTTGCAAGAAAAAGACGGAACAGGCAGAGGACACACTCATCGACCCTCATTTTTTTCTAGGTACCACTTCTGCATGACCATCCTGATCTACTTCTTGCCGCTTCTGGTGATAGGATGCGCCTACACCGTGGTCGGCATCACCCTCTGGGCGAGCGAGATTCCCGGCGACTCCTCTGACCGCTACCACGAGCAGGTCTCGGCTAAGCGGAAGGTAAGGAGCTTCCAGCACGGCAGGAGCCATCATCCATGGCCAATCCCAACTAACCACGGACAAAACCACCCCTAACGGTGGGAAACAGGTTGGGACCGATTGCATGGTTCTTGCTAATGGAGCAAAGAGTGCCCTCCACGACCGCACGTGGTTTAACCAAGGTGCCGATGATGTCTTCCCGGTTGGAAAGGTTTCCAAGGCAGAAAGAGGTGGCCCCTTCCGAAGGGTGACACCTCACCAGATGATTTTTCTTCCTTGCCCTCTCTTCTCCTCACAGGTGGTGAAGATGATGATCATCGTGGTGTGCACGTTCGCACTGTGCTGGCTGCCCTACCACATCTACTTCACCCTGCAGTATTTCAGCCCCGAGTGGTACCTGCAGAAGTTCATCCAGCAGGTCTACCTGGCCGTCATGTGGCTGGCCATGAGCTCCACCATGTACAACCCCATCATCTACTGCTGCCTCAACGACAGGTGGGTTTCCAGTGATTTTCAGCAGCATCTTGGCACAACAGAGAGGGGAGGAGGAAGACACAGAGGGGGCTGATGGAGGAGAGTCTGGATGGAGAGTTTTTCTGGGATGGTCCTGTACCATCCTCTTCCCAGGGCTGCTTCCAGCCGATGCATGGACAATAAAATATCCACCCAAATAAGCCTTTCCTAAAGCCCCTGGGGGATTTGAGCGCAGATATCAAAACAGTCCTGACACCAAATTGGGATTTCTCAGAGTTTTTTCCCTCCACTTAGGGAAAAGTAGCATTTTTGTTGTTGTTTAGGAGTGGGAAGACAGAGCTAAGCACTGCTAGTGATGTCCTTCGCCATCTCCATGTCCCTGACCTCTGCCTCTCCCCATCTCTTCTGTCCCCCAGGTTTCGCGTGGGGTTCAAACACGCATTTCGGTGGTGCCCGTTTGTCAGCGCCGGCGAGTACGAGGGCCTGGAAATGAAGTCAGCCAGGTACCTGCAGACCCAGAGCAGCATGTACAAGGTCAGCCGGATAGAGACCACCGTGTCCTCAGCCGTTGGCGCGGCCGAGGAAGAGCTGGAGGAGAGCAGCAAGGCCAAGCGTCTCTCCGTAGACATGACCTCCAACGGCTCCTCCCGCAGCGACTCCAAAACAGTCTCCGAAAGCTTCAGCTTCTACTCCAACACGCTCACCTAAGTGTCTCCTTGGCTCCATCAGCCACTCACAAGGGTGTCACCATCCCCCTTCCCTCACCGAGATGCTCCAGCACTCAATCCAGCCGGCATCATCCCCCCAGTTTGTGATGTGCCAACCTTCTTCCGTGCTGTTTTACCATCTCTTGCTGTGCTGCTCGCCCACCATCCCTGGGCAAGCCCGAGAGCAAAAGCTTTGGATGAGTTTCACACGTTCCACCATGACTCCTGTCCGAACACAAGGGAGGTTTGGCTGGCCTCCGCCTTGCTCACTGCCTGTCCAACCCACCACGTACCAGGTGGGTGGATGGGATGCAGAAATGGGAAAAAGCAGGATTTTTCTCCTAAATCATAAGTGCAACATTGGCAGGCACTTCCCTGCTCTCTGCAAGGCAGCAGGGATCTCCCAGTGCCTCCTCCCACCCCACAGGAAAATGAACCGGTCTTGCACTTGCCTCCTCCCACCTTTAATTTCATTCTCTTTGTTACTCCCGGTTGAATATCCAGAGGGGTATTCAATTCAAAAATCCCACAAAAAATGCTGGTTTCAACTTCAGGAGCCTGCACATCCATGGGGCACCACTGTTCCCTGGCGTTCCAGCTCAGATCCAGGCATTTCTGCACATCCCATCTCCAGCACCCACAGCCCTCTGCACGATGCCCTTCTGTCACCACTCCTCAACACAGCTCATCAAAACAGGGCTCTCAAAAAGGATTTCTGAACTGAGCCAGACTTTGGCTGCTTTTAAACAACCATATGTGCCAAAAGCAACCACTGTGATTTCCTACAAGGCCCGAGGTGATGTCTCTTGGATAGATTTTGGAAGCCTGGGGAGGTCTGGAGAAGAAGAGACTGACCATACTGAAATGTATTCACAACCTGCACAGAGAGAGGCACGGCAGGTTTCCGTCAGAAAAACAAAGTTTTGCCAGCGCCCAAGGTTTGAAGTGAGACAAGAATTTTGCAGACGTCTTTTACTCAGAGGAGGGTTGAAATTATTCACTTCCAATTTCTGGATTTTGTTTTAATCAGGGAAACTTTTCTCTTTTCATCCCCCTGTCTTTTGCATAAAACACTGTTTAGTGTGTACATGGATATATCTAATATTTTAGTCCTGTTGCGATGGATAATTTTCACTGGGGCTGTTCATACCAAAAGCTCCTTCACTCAGCAAATGTATGAACATATACTCAAAGGGGGAAAAAAGTAAATAAAGTGAGAAGTGGGGAAACTTGGCTTGTTGGGAACAAACCCACAAGTTTGGGGGCATTTTGGGGGTGGTTGTATCGACTGCTCCTTGCTGCTGGTCCAACCTCTCCCTTTTGGTGTAGCAATCAGACTCCTAAAACGGACCCTCTGCCAGACAGAAGTGCTGGAGACGCGTGACAGATCTGCAGAGGGCAAGGAAACGACTCATTCATTTTAAAGCAGCCGAACACCAGACGCTGCTGAGAACACGTCAATTTCTGGAAGTAAAGCAGTGATTACTTTTGGAGCTTTTCAACTACTCACCCTCCAAACTGGCTTTTGGAAGATCCGGTCATTAATAAATCCCCAGCCATGATGGTTCCTGGAGATAAAAACTCACAAATTTAAGCAATGACTCCAGCAGACAGTAAATCAATGAGCAAATAGATGGATCCAAAAGCAGCGAAACGGCTGCAAGACAGGATTGACAAGAATGATCATCTTCATTTTTGCCCCAAACCCTGCCAAGTGCCATCGGTGAGGAGCAGCTCTTCCAGCCACTTCCGCACTCTTCCCGACCGCTGTGACTACGCAATGTTACAAACTGCCACGTGCTTCCTGCACACACTGGAACATGCTCTTTTCTTCCTGCTTAAACTTCCACTTCTCACCATTCTCGCCGCCTTAAGACATATTCCCTCGCCGCTGCCTCCCGCAGCCCCTTGGTGTGGAGAAGGGGGAGCAGCATGAGCCTGCCTGGGGATTTGGCTTGGCCAAAGACCACCAGTCCCAGGCAGCAGCGATCGAAGGGATGGGCGATGTCAAGGGTTTTAGCACAAGGGTTGAACTGGGAAACTTTTCCCCCCAACTTCCCAGGAGCTGTACTGCCAATACACGAGAAGGTGCTACGAACCATTGCCAAATTCCGATTTACTCCAACCTGCCAACCCAAATTCCAAATGACAATGAAACCAAATATCTTCAAATGGTCTAGAGAGATGGATAAGGGAAGTAAAGACCTGCTCCATACACCCCATGCACAAGAGTTTGTGTCAGGTTGTGAGCCTTAAAAAAATAAGTAAAAAAATGTGTGTGTGTGTATATATATATCTCTAGATAACCATGCTGCCCTTTTGTCCTCTGTGTTGTATGCCTCAAGGATGTTGCGATCATGAGATGTGCAGAAAAACGACAACTGTCTTCTCACAAGAAACGCTCAGCTTGAAACAGGGGATAACCCCAAGGGTGTGCATGAGACTTCAATTCAAGCTGAGAGTTTACAGCCTGAAATGCTTCTTGTGCATCTTGTAGAAAGCTATCTCTTGAAATAAAGTGGGAAAAATCCCACCTCTTATAAACAGCGCCAACGACCACAGCAGAGCTGGCCTGGGACGCCCGAGCTGATGGGAACACGTTAAGGGATCATTCAACAGACGGAGACCAGTGCAGGAAAAGCAAAATGTTCTCTGTAAACAGGTACAACACACCCGAACCCCTGTTTTCCTTTTGCCCCTTCCAAGTGGCAGGTTATTTTATCTGTGGAGGCAGAAACAGGGAGGAGGCTCGTTTCACTTTTAGGATCTAGGCCAACCTGCAAGACAGGATGTTTGGGTCGGGTCCATGTCCACGTGCATGACACACATTGGGCAACACAAGTTTTTTTCAGCAACCTTGGGATGCTCTGTGCATGCAAAAGGCACAGAAAAGTCTTCTTTTGAAGACTGAAAAGCCTAAAACAAGACGCCCCTGGCCAGGCATGGTGATGGGACATCGTGAGCCCAACCTCTGCACTATTTCCAGCTCTCCTCTCAGACAGGTCAGCTGTCATCCAGAGGCTTTTTCTGCTTTAGCGCGCCTGCTTCCCTGGTTTGCTTGCAGATCTCTGATTAGAAATTCAATTGCAAAGCGAGACAGCTTTCTTTGTCTCTTTCCTGGCTCTCTGGAATGCAAAATAACAGCGTCTGGAGCGAACCATTCAGCAGGTCTGCACACAGCCCTGCGCCACCTCCTCCTTGGAGGCACACCGATAACTCCCATCACCGTTACCGGGAGCTGCCTCAGCCTGATTACAGAGCGCTGCACACCAAAACCATTGCAGGAGGGAGCTCCCAACCCCAAAGCCCAGCCTGAAGCCATCTCCTTACCCCCAAGGGATTGATTTTCAGCTCAGCTTTGCTTCCTGGCATTCAGAAGCTGCTCTTCCCACCTAGCTCCCAACAGGAGCGCGGAGCAGCAAATCCCTACACACCTCACAGTCTCCTCAATTGCTCCAAAACACACCATTTACACCCCGTTTCATGTGGAACCATTTATCTCCCACCAGCTCAAAACAAAAACCAGCAAAAGCCAAGCAAGAGATTCCTTGCCAGAAAGATCAGGCAGCGCTGCAAACGTAGAAGTCAAAGTAAAGCAGCCGGTACCAATCCCCATTGTTTGCAGCGCTTGTAATGGGGCTGCCGGTAGACAGGCAAAAGGCTGCCCGCCCACTATTTATTTTTATTTTTATCCTGCTGTCCCTGGAGGGATAACCAGCCAAGCATGCCACGTGTGCCAACGGGTAGCGACTCGGGATGGAAGCAGAGTATCTGCTATTTGCCGTGTATTTCCACGGGGCTGACGTGTTTTGGTTTTTTCAGCTTGCTGTGTCCTAGCCAGAGCCCTCCTGTGAGATCACACAACCAGAGTGTCCAGCCCAACCGCTCCTAGCTTTTCCTTACCATTAAAACAATATTTTTTTAAAAACCCCACCTTTCAGGCTTCAAGAATCAGTTCATAATCTACTGAACACACCATCCTGCCCCCAAGAACCTGTCTCCAGCTGAATAATTAACACAGCACATATAATGGAAAGTTTAACACGCAAACAACTCCTGTTCCTGTGATGCATCCACCCAAAGCACCATCTCTGCTGGAAGTTAAATCAAAATCAGCTAAACGCAGCGGTCACAGAATTTCAGAGAACAGACAGTGAGTCCCAAGAGCAGCTGAGGATGAGAGACGATGTTCAGGTGTCTCTGTCCCTCAACTTTCTATCCCAGACAAAAAGGTTCCCGATTCTGTGCAATATGATACAGCCGGGGCCAGGAGCGGAGCGAGGGGATGAGATCGGACGCAATGTATGTATGGGGTTGGGTATTTGGGGCAGCCAACAGGAGCTCTGCGTGAAGGTCATTCCATAGCAGCATCTCTATAAAGTCCAACCCTCCTCCCCAGAATGGTTTGGGTTTGTCCAAATGGATTTTCATAAATAAATGTTTCTTTTGTGAGATCACACTGTAACCAGTTAATTAGCCTGCAGCAACTTGGGGGTTGGTGGGAGTGGGAGGAGTGAAAGATGGCAAAGCCAAAACTAGGTGAGAAGAGGGGTGAAAGGCAGCTGGTGGGTTTGGGGGGGACCCACGGTGTGAGGGGCATGCTCTGAAATTTCCAAACTACAGCAAGAAAAAACACAACCCTCCAAACTCAGCCATCCACAAACCAGGACCAGCCGCATGTCACCAATTCCCAAAGGGAAGGCTCGAATCGCTCCTCCAACACAAGCGGGACTCACCGGCTGCGTGCTTCTCTGCACGGGGCTGAAGCAGAGGCGTGACTCCGGGATCGTGCACCAGCACTGGCATTTCCACCTATTCAGCTGCTGCGACGCAGAGCGATTCCCTCGATGAAGCAGCTCACACACTTGGCTCCACTCTCTGTTCTGGACTTCCCAAATCCCGCTGCTCCGCTGGGGCAGGCACCAGGACAGCACGATCCTTGGCTTATCCGAGGCCTCGCCACCCTGATGGGAGAAAAAGTGAGAGTGTGAGGAGCAACAACCACACTTCACCTCCCCCAGCAAAGCCCCCAACCCAGCCAGCCCTTGCAATCAGCCCCAGACAGCTGTAATTTGCAGTTTTTAATTAGAGGAGCGTTGCCGAGACACAGCTGATTGGCATCACTGCCAAAGGCCCTGTCCCATGTGCCCATTAAGGTCTCGTTATTTATTTTCCTGGGTTATTTTATCATGTAAAAAGGAGACAGGGAATCAGCAGTGTCACGCACTGCTGCTGTGCTGTGTTTGGTGCAGGCATCTGGTTCCAGACAAGCTTCCCCGCAGCGGGAGCCCGAGAGCAGATCCCACTTTACAGCAGGACTTGCACGGCAGATCCAAACGGGGGATTATTTACCAGAATCCATGCATCACCTTTCCCAGAAGGGCTCGTACCTGTTCCCAAATGCACCCACGCACGAGATAAGTGATGAGAATGTGCTTATTGGTTATAAAAAATACTCATCAGCCGTAGCAATCGCTGCAGAAACAGTATGGGCGATCCAAATTCCTCCTGCCCCAGTTCATCCCAGTTTGCACATTTCCTCCATCAGCAACCAGCTACAAAAACCCCCCAGATCAAGAGCTGCCTGGAGGGTTTGGGTCAGGGCTGAGGCTCTGGGGAAGAATTCAAGGTGGTTGTTTTTCCAAGGAGGGGAGGGACAGAGAAAGGGGTTATTCCCTGCAAAGCTCCTCTTCTCTCTACCAGCATCCTCCTTCCCCAGCTGAGGCCTCTGCCACTCGTTGCACACCACGCTCTTCTCGCACAGCAAGCCAGACACATCTGCAGAGCTGACACTGGTGTCACCTGCAGGTGACAGAACCTGGATCTGTGTCTGGTCAGGGCACAACACAGCAGGTGACAGCAAGGCCAAGCAGGAGCACGCTCCAGGTGGCACCCCAGGAGCAAAGCCTCGCTGTCCCCTGCGCGGTTGTGGCTGTTCACAGCTGGTCTCAGCCACCCTGGCGAGTTCTGCAGACTCCAGCGAACCCATCGATCTGATTATCTGCTGTGCCAAAGACACAAGTTCAACTTAATTAACATTTATGGATTCCACAGTGTTTTGCATAAATGTTTGCTTAATACACAAGTCAAAAATATCCCCAGAAAATGAAAATTAAAGATAGTTAACTGCTAGCAGCTATGCAGCAGTGTGTAAACAGGGGTTTCCATAGCACCAAATGGTCTGCGAGGTCCTTGTTACAAAGTTAGAGCTTAAAGAGAAACAACGCGTGTTTAAAGCCTATGGAGGAAAGTAGATTCTTCACGTTCTTCATTTGACTTCATAACTCCCCACATCAGTTTCTGTGCAGATTGCAGCAGATTTTGTTTTCTCTGCCGCAAACAGGGCTCCTTAGCAGAGAGCTACAGGCCACGGAGAAGCCGCGTCCAGCTGTTTAGACAAGCAATTACTCTTTATTACGGAACCAAACGAATCAAGCATTAGCTAATGAAAGATTTGAGAACCCGCATCAGCGATTCAAAAATCCACCCAATGCGGTTGCAAGCGTGAAATGAGGATTAACTGCAGTTCCCAGATTCTTGGTGCCAAGTAACCACGTCCAAAGGACTTTCCTTAGCCTGAGCGAGACGCAAACACCTGAGGAAAGGACGGGAGTGGGAGAGAGCGATGACCGCTTCAATAGGACGCTCAAGTGTGGTGATGACTCTAATGGGCTTGATTAAAAGTCAAATATTGTTAATTTGAGCAATTTGGTGGGCAGGGAAGTGTGTCACGGAAGGGTCTAGGAACTCTCGGTGTGACCCGCGCTCTCCCTACACAAGATCAGGGCTTCGTCCTGGAAGATATCCCAGGATGGAGATCCCAACCAGGATGAGCCACAACTAAGGCACCCACTCCTGTGCCACAACGATCCTGTTTTCCCCCTTCCCTTTACCTACTAAACTGGGCGATTATAAGCCTCCCAACAAAAAAATATTCTGGTTACAGAAGAGCAAGGTATGAAGAAGAGATCCAAGCCCTTCCTGACGCCACAGTCATTCTGAATGGCAGCACTTGGGCTGAGAGGAGCATTACCATGCAAAGCACCCCCAGAAACGTTATTTCTGTTATTGCAAAGCAGATTGTGCTGTCCAGGTTGATTAAAAAGTTTTTGGGGAGGTAATGAGAGCAATTTTCAACAGAGGCAAAAGGAGAAATAGAGAAAAGGAGCATTGCTCTGAAGCACTCTGCCTTCTGCAGAGGCACGCAGCCACGCTATCGCGACAGCAGATGAGATGGGTATGGAGGGATGCGGGCTGATTATTACAAGCTGCTCCCTGTCCAAAAGCTTCTCTGATGCCTGCCATCATCAAACGGCTGCAAATTTGCATTTAAATTGAGGAATTTAGGAATCCATACCCAAAGGGGAGCAGACCTCCTCAGGTGACACTTCTGGTATTTCACAGCCTTCATAGAGGACGACAAAAATTACGCGACTTCAAAATACCTTCCACAGCCTCTCCTGCCGCCCTTCGCCAGGACGTGTCTCCGAAAGATCCGATTGATCTCCACGTCCGAACCGCACCACAGCAATGACCCTCCAGAGAGCGGAGTCCCTGTTGGATGGGCGTGTGTGAAGATTTTTGTCTTGCAGCACTAGTGTCATCAGTGTCACAACCTCTCCCCCCCACAACCCCGTGTTCAACACCCAGACAGCAGCAGCAGGCGCGACCCACACCAAGATTTGATCAGCAGCACACAACAAAGGCCACAAAACTGGTGACAGAGGCACCCTGGGCACATCTCCAGAGACTCATGAGTCACTCAGCATGCCCGAGGGATGGAGCCAATGTCCTTCTGGTCCAAGATGGACTTCACTCATGCTCTGTGAAGCAGAGAAGAGTGGTGAAGCACGTTGTCCTGCTCCGCAAACCGTCCTCCTTTCCTCCCTGCACAGGGCACCCGCAGCACCCTCAAAGGCGTCAGCACCTCTACAAACACCACTCCAGTTGGCAGCCTGTGCAAGGACTCAGAGACCCACCGATTTCCCCCAGGATGCGGGAAATTGCCAAGTTTGCCCTTGGATTCAAGTCCCATGTGTGCACCAATCCCACTTTCCTCTCCCCCACGCAGAGAGCGCTGCGGGAGCTCGGCTCCACTGTAAACCCGTCGTTCACAAGCACTAACCTCGTTTGAAAGGATCATTACAAACTGCTAAGAGTCCTAAATTACAAAATAAACTGAAACAAATTAACAAGCCACCAACGAAGCCAGTCCATCTAGCATCTCTGTCGCAGGTTCCTGCAGTCAGAAACAATTGCCGGCATAATTCTCGGGGGCTGCAGGCTGACGGTTGCGTCCAGACCAGGCTGTGCCCATTTCTCTTCCCTTTGCTTGTACGGGAAAGTCGCCAAGAACAACATGAGACGTTGCGTGGGCACAGCCAGACCAAAGCTGGGGAGAGGCACAGCCTCGTCTGGCCAGTATGGATGCTGCCGGCCCCACCAGCTCCAGAGGATTTACAGCTCATCACATCCCTCACCTACCTTCCACCCCGCAATCTTATCTTGATTGCTCCGCCAGGACCTTGAGGACTTTTCCTCAGCTAGAAGAGCGAGCCCGCGCCGTGACCACACTGCCGATGATTTATACATCGCTGCACTTGAGGAGTTATTTTTCTATTTGATTTTGCAGCCATTACCAGGTCTGTGAAAACCTGGATTTTATAGTACAAGTGCTTTACCTGGCGATAAAACACAAGAAATGAGAGCACAAAAGGTCAGAACATCACTGCTCATCACAACTGAGACAGTTGCCTGCAAAGAGAGAAGTCAGTGGGGCCATCCTGAGCTCTGAAACCCTGTGGGATGGTCCTTCACACCCTGATCTCTTCCAGAACTTCCCACTCGGAGCCACACTCTCTAAAGCGAAAAAAAAAATTCCAACCTGTGTTAGTGCAACCCGTGTTACAGGCTTTTGCGCTGAGCCAGGCTGCAGAAAGGCTGCGCGGGAACAAGCCTTCCTAATAAGACCTTGGAGAAATCAAACCATTCCACCTCTCCCAAGGTTTTGGCCTCTGCCTTGTGCCCCGAAGCACGAGCATGACCAGAAGTAGCTCTGCAGCAATAACAAGCACAGCTGAAAGCAGACAGCGTGCTCTGGAAGGGAAAAAACAGAGAGAGACTGACCCCAGGGTGTCTGTCTGCAGAAAGGATCTGCACTGCAAACCAAAGCCAAGCACCTTCCTCCTCACTGACAGCACCGAGCAGGTAGCATATCACCTTTTATTGCCAAGATGAGCTACAGCTGTTTGCATAAGGATAATACCAGCGGGTTAATAAATACTCCTGGGGCATCTACTTCAGCACAGGGAAATTACCAGATGATGTTTAGTTTACAGGTCACTCATAGAGACATGTGCCAGTTCAACAAGAGGAGACCCTGCCTGTGTGCCACCAACAGCCCCAGCCACCATGCAGGGTCCCTGGACGCTCAGGAATGTGGGTGTGTGCAGAAGCACCCCCCGACCCACACAGAAACCAAATCCGTGGGCAAGCACCCACTGAGTCAAACCCAGGTCTGATGCTCACAGGGGGCAGAGATCCCAGTAATGCCAGAAAGCTGCGAGTTCAATGCTCCCCAGCTCTATTTTTAAGCCTTGCAGCCAGGGAAGATCCCTGTTGCTACGCTACCCATGTTGTGGGTCCGGAGTGGTCAGCGCATCCCACCCCTGGGACTCTCCGAGCAGCTCAGCCCTCCCATGGACATGACCAACAAGGTTTAAAGTCTGTCACAGCAGCTGTGACAGTCACACACGAGCACTATCCCCCTTCCTGCTCTTCTCCTAAACTTCCCACCCCCCTCTAGCACTTGCCTGCAGCTGGGAGACACCCCATGTGTTCAGTGTCACCCCAAAGCTTCCCACAGCCCCAGCACAGTGCAGGCGGGCAGGTGGAAAAATACCGGCAGCACAACAGGCAGCCGTTGCTGCGAGTGGGCGGACAGCTGGTTTTTCCTCGTAAGTCATTCCTCCCAGCTCCCAGAGCAGACTTTAAATGAGCCTCCAGCATTCCTCCGAGAGAGAAGGAGAATCCCAGCACACCTCCATCTGCCGGGAGATTTTTGGGAACGTGTCCTCCAGCACCGGCAGGCCTGAGTTATAAATCCAGTTTGTCAAAGTCCTGCCAGTGATTTATCAGCTGTGGAGCTGATCGGAGGGGGTGCAGCCATTTGTAAAAGTTCCTGTCACCAAATGATACATTCTCTTAATTTCCAGTTAAATACAGAGCAGGAATAGTTCTGTCCTACCCAGCAACACTAATGGCTGGGAATAATCCAAAGCTCCACACATCGCTACCGCTGTGGCAGGAGTAATTTATTTAGACATTAAAAACCTTCATAGCTCCTTCAGTGTCTTTCATTTCGGATATATAGCTGGAGATAGAAAGTTGTTTACAATAGCCGTCAACAGCTTCATTACGAGGCTTTTGCTCACAGGAAGACACAAACACAGCCTGGGTTTCACAGCCTCTGTTTCAGCCTGGCCCCCCTGGAACAGCTGAAGGAAGGGCTCACACCCCTTTGCTCACAGCCCAAGTTATTGCTGGAGAAAAAAAGCCCTGCAGGGTTTTTGTCACCCCCCACAGGTCTCTTAGTCGCTTGTGGCTTTCAGAAGTGCCCTGGGCATCCAGGGTGCTTGAGCTGGGCTTACAAGTAGACGCCAGTCTCCACAAGTTTATTCTTTCGCCATTTTTGGGGTGGCTGGAGGCAGTGCAGAAACCAGCTGATGGCACAGCGACGCTTTCGCTGCTCTGTGTGGGGAGCAGGGGGACTGTTGCCAGGCTTGACTCACCGAGGAACACAGCGTCTCTCCCGATTGCTGCTCCCCAGCAATGCAGTGGAGATCAAACCACATCTTCTCCTCCTGCCCCACCCCGTGGTTCAGGCTGGAAGAACACTTTACAGTCAGGAAGAACTCGGACATCAAACAGCAAGCAACCCAGCACCTACATCCACCATGAAGGACCGGGGCAGCTGCTGCTTCACCCCCCTCGGGGGGAGGACGGCTGGGAATGCCCCCTGGTAGGGCTGGAAAAGCTTCTCAACTGGGTGGTGGCACTGGAGAAGAAGCTGCTTTTCCCATCAGCTATGGGGTCATGATGATGGTGGAGGCAGGCACGCGTCTGGCCCATCTAACTTTCTGCTAACACTTCTACAGCACAAGACAAGCTACAAAAATGAAACACACACCTTGACTTACTCCAGCACGCAGCCTTGCCTCAGGCACACAGCTCAGCCCTCACTCCAGACCACTCTCCATAGTTAAGCAAGGCACGCGTCTCCCCTGCCCACAGCCCAGGCGCTGTGCTGGAATCAGATGCACCAGCCCACAGCTCAATTTCCAAGGAAATTTGGGGAGCAACAGCTTTGCCCAGCAAATCTTCCCTGCTAACAAGCACAGGAAAACCAAAGCAACACAGATAACCTGCCTCATCTGCTAAGAACTGGGCAGAGAGGTGAAAAGCTAAGGTGGAAATACGGGGAAGCCTTCCTTCCTGAAGTGCTGCACACAAAGGGATCGGTTTTCAGAAGCACTGTTGGCTCCTCGCTTACCTGCCGCCAGCACTGTGGTGAAAGCAGGAGCTGCGCCCTGCTCCTGCTCTCCCCGAGCCTCCTTCCCAGGCCAGGCTGGGAGGAAGGACGGAGGGCTCCAGGGCTGGAACCAGGGGCCATGCCCTGAGGCTTCTGCCAGCCCTCATCACACAGGGCTGACACCTGAGCTGCTGGGTGCTGCCCAGCCTCAGCCTGTAAAGCCCAAAGACCCCCTGCCAGCCCCCTGCTGTACCCAGAAACCCACCAAGTGCTGAAGAGAGGCCTTCAGGGCACCCCGAGGGCTTCCAGGACACACCAAAAACACCCGGAGGGCCACGGGGTGCGCAGAAACACACCCAGAGAGCTCTGGGGAACAGCAGCAGGGCACCGAGCAGGGAGGAGCTGCCAGAAAGCACCTGGAGCGCTCGGGGAGGGGGCCACAGAGCAAAGGGAAGGGTCAGGCAGGCGGCCCGGGGGGCACTTCCACACCGACAGGCCCTCCGGGGCACACAGAGGCCTCAGGCAGGGGCCCCCAGAGGCGCCGGCGATGGCGGGGACCAGGGAGAGGCAGCCAGCAGCCTGGGGGGCGGTCAGTACCTCAGCAGGGCGGCTCAGGTGGTTCCTCCTCCTCTGAGGCAGGCAGTGCCCCCGGCTGACAGCGGCAAGCGAGGCCCGGGCACCACCGGCACCCCTCCGGGCTCAGCCCCGGCCCGGGCGGGCACCACCTGCACCCCTCCGGGCACAGCCCCGGCCCGGGGAGGCGGCTGCCAGCCCCTGAGAGGAGCCGCGGGCAGCGCTGCCGGCCCCGCACAGAGCAGCGACCGCCCCGCGCGCCGCCGCCACTTCCCGCCCGCAGCCGGAGGGGCCAGGCCCCGCCCCCTCCGCGGCCGCTGTGCCGGGCGCTTGCGTACTACCGGCGCGCGCGCGGCGATTCAAACCCGCCGGGGCGGGACAGAGCTCTGCGCGTTCTATTGGCCACCGGCCCGCCGTGCCGTGAGCTGATTGGTCAGTAAGGGAGAAGGGGCGGGGCGGAGGCGGCGGCGGGCCCGAGGCGGCCTGTCCCCCGCCCGCTGTGAGGATGAGCGGCCCCGCACCGCGGCGGGCCCCGGCCGCCTCCCCCGGCCCGCGGGCCCTGGGCAGCGCCGGCACCCCCGTGCTGGCCGAGTGTCC
>VZTO01018764.1:43383-65644 GCA_013400615.1 Syrrhaptes paradoxus | reverse complement strand
CTGCCTCCAGCCTGGCAAAGCCCAGCAGATCCCACGTGTGCTGGCCCTGCAAGCACAGCCCGACCCAGCAGCACCCAGCACACCGGCTGACGCCGCTTGGCTTGCTTTGCCCAGCACACTGCCCTTCATAGAATCACAGAATCATTCAGGTTGGCAAAGACCTCACGGATCAAGTCCAACCATCAACCCAACCCCACCCAACCCACTAACCCATGTCCCCAAGCACCGCATCCACACGTGTCTTGAACACTTTTGTTCGCTTTCACCCTTGGGCTGCTCTGGCGTTCGCTGTGACTGCATATTGTGAAAGCAAACTGACTTTTAGTGCCTTAGGCTGCAAAAAAAGCATCCTCTGCCAGAGGCCAGCTCTTCGCTTCCAAATTTCCCGGCCTCTCTATGCAATTAAATACCAACGGGTGATTTCAAACCATGCCAGTCATTCCTGATGCTGTCCTACTGTTATCAAGTAATTCAGTGGGATTACTTAGCAACAAATCCATAGAGGAGTAATTACACGAGTGGGTCTAAAAGGTCCTAAGTGTGACTCAAGCCGTAGAAATGCTCCGACTGCTAATCTCCAGTGATATTTTGAAGCCACAGGATTGCCATTCTTCAATTTAAACACTTTTCAGTGCTTTTGTCCAGAGTTCTCTTATCCCCCGTGTACGTTAAGAGGTTTAAAATCTCATTGGTAAACACTACATAGCAAAAAAACAAATTTACTAAATGCAAATTTTACTGAATTGCCACTGTTCTGTATAAGTAATGTCAGGCTTTCTAGCACACATGACAATAGTGGGACCATGATAAAAAAGTTAGTACAAGCTATAATTATTGTAAAAGAATGAAGCAATCATATGTTCTCTTGTAATAATTTTTTTATTATAAGAGAATATTTTTTTTTTAATTGTAAGAGTGGATTTTTATACCACTTCCAAAGCTCTGGAAATAGTACAAGTGCCACAGGAGGTGGTGCAGCCTTTGCCTTGCAGTTACCGCAGAGATTTACAGATTTTGGCACAGGGAGAGAACAAGTGCTATCACATCTGAGGCACATGGGGGGGCTATTCAGATTTTGGGGGGTATGTAACATTCCATGAAGACCCAGGAGGCCAGAGAAATGACAAAAGAAATAGGTCTGGTTGGATAAAATTCAGTCAATACCCAGCATACATTTTTCTGGCATAAATTCAATTGCATTTGACATTTTCTCCTCCCACTACGTTCACGCATCACTCCAGTTTGTTCCTCTTGAAGAATGAGAATTGTTGTTTAATTCCCAGAAATTCTGCCAACAGGAGTATAAAGGAGACTTGTCCGTTACCTAAGGAAGGGTTCAAACTTAACCTCATAGCCTTATTTTCTCAACAAGGAGTAAATTCACCTTGTGGTGGGGAATGCCACACGCAATGAACAACAAAACATTTATTCTGACACGGGAGACAGAGCTGGGGATTTTACCAGGATGTGACCACAGTATCTGTAAGGATGCTTCTTTCTGCCCTGCCGCACAGTTCCCTCAATGGCTGAATGCCTTTCGGCTTGAGAGAAACTTCTTTCCTCAAGAATGAAGCAATCTTGGCTTGAGCAGCCACTAGGAAAAACTCCTTTTTTTGTTCCACAAGAAAAAGACAGCTCATACAAAGGTAAGCTGTAACACCACAGAAAATTAAGTTTGCCCAAAACCAGAGGCTAGATACAGGCATACTGCACGCCTGAGGTTTTCCTTCCTCTCCTAAGGGCAAGAGAGAAGAGTGACCACTTCCTGACCGCATCCGAGACGATGTCTGAAATCATTAAAAGCTCTTCCTCTTTCTAAATCTGCTTCCCAGCACCAACCCTTAAAGTAAAACTTCACACACTCTCCTCCCGCCTCCAAACTTGCTGTTTAAGGAATTTCAGACAGATCTCGGATTGCTATGAAGCAGCTTTCCTGTCTAAAGCAGATTTTCTGTGGTATCTAGAGAAGCTTTACCACCCCGATTGCTACCCGCCCTCTCCTGGCTTCTCCCTAATGAATGAGTTTATTCAATTACATGTCGCCAGCTTCTGGGAGAAACACTGCTCCTCCAGCAACGTTGGGGCTGGGCTTTCCCAGGTTTGTCACGGGGGAGCTCTAAGGACCTGGGGAGATGGTCGGGGCTGAAGTGATTCATGAAGAACAATCTTGAGACCTACCTTGGGCAAGAAAACATGGTGTGCATCTGCTCTGCACGAGAACTGGCAGAAGGAGCAATGAGGAGTGGNGGTGGCACTGGATGGTCTCTAAGGTCCCTTCCAACCCAAACCCTCCTGTGACTCTGTGACTGAGCTCAGTTAACAGGACAGGTCAGAGGGTCCAGCAGACACTGCGGGAGCTCTGCAACATGAGGTGTCTTCCTGGGGAACCCACTCTGCCATTGCTGGGGTGCTTTCGGAAAGGGCTCCCTGGTATTTTCTGAAGGCAAAGAGAAAGGAAATATATAAATAAATTCAGACACTGCATTAAGTTTAAGGACTCNCCATCCTGTGACTCTGTGATAAGGACTGATGAGTACAAGCTAAGCTCATTATCAGATGAACACATGGAAGTTTTGATAAAATTAGGCTTCAGAATGATCATTAAATTTCCATCGTAGACAACAATGGGACTGGACATTGCTGAATTACTACAGAAGAGGAAAGCAGCTATGGAAGATATCTTACTTCCAGTAGTTCTGGTCAATCAGAAATTTAGCTTATTATTAGATAAAATAATTTTCCTAAGGAAAAAAGCCAATAAAGCACAAAGCATCAGAACAGAGAGGAAATTTGCAAAGGAAATGTACTGACTTCTAGTCCTGAGACTTTCTAGGCCACAGCAACGCAATTATTCACTAAAACAATGATTATTTGGCAGGAGAAAATTTCAAGTATGGCCTCTCATCTATATACAGAGCTCTCCAATGACACACTTGACAGAAACAGCAGTCCTGCAAGAGAATGGAGCATATACAATGGAGCCGGTTAAATCAAGTCAGTCATTAAATACTGAACTAAATATTTTTCAAGATGAGATTCAGAGGGAGAAAAAAAAGGCCTTAAAAACTTAACTTTCTATGCCATCTTGGTTTCTTTTCTGATTTTGAAAAGGTGGGCAACCAGTGGCCACTGCACACAGTTGCCTTGCCTCCAAGGGTCAAGTGGATATAGCCTACACAATTTGGCTGCATTCCCACAGCTGATGGAAGGGATCAGGATCTGGACCATGACGGAAATAAAACATTTAGAGCTATCAGAATTGCTAATGATAATCAAGTGCTTTCTGGGTCTCATTCTGAATGAGGCTTTCACCTCGCAGGACTATGTTCAAGAAACATGTCGATGTGGTGCTTGGGGACATGGGTTAGTGGGTTGGGTGGGGTTGGGTTGACGGTTGGACTTGATGATCCTTGAGGTCTTTGCCAACCTAAATGATTCTAGGATTCTATTAATTTCAGAGGAAAGCAGTCCAACAGTCTGTGGAAAGACTAAAAATACTACATCCTTCCTGGAAAAAATACAGTTGGATAATTATGGATCACTTTCAGAGACGACTGTCAAGACCTGACACACTGCAACAGTCAAGAGATGAATATAAGCGATCGATATCACAACACTTAAAAGAACAACTGTCACCCTGCAGCACAGACAACGGAGCAACAAATAACGTGTCTGTTCACCTCCAAACTGGAACAGCCCCAGCCTGAGCACTGGGACCAGTCTGGGGCCCTGCGCTGGCAGGTAGGTGCAGACCCAGCACAGGGAAGGTGTAGATAACCAACTCAAGTGTTCGGAGCGTTAAAACCCACAACCCCTCTCTCCAAGCTGGTCAGTGGGCCAACGGGAGCTGAAGCAATTTGCTCCAAAATAACCACGTGCTTCAGTACCATCATTTTCTGAAGATCACAAACAAGGAAAAAGAATAATGGCATACAAATAATAATCAAATGACATCAATAACTAACATTACACCACTTCTAAGTCCCAGGAAACCCCGCCAGAGAGGTCTTTACAGGGAAGGGAGCTTAAATAGGTGTCTGAGGCAGGTTCACAGGAGACCCTGCTGCACCCACCAGCAGGAACCCTCCAGTTCGGCACCAGAAGAAACCTCCTTTTACTATCACTTAAAAACAGTTATGGTAACACACAGAGTCAGGAAAACAACAATGGCTAGAACCATCATTAGGTAAACCCCAAGCAGAGGTCAGACTGCTTCTGCCCATCAGAAATGAGTTACCGCTTTCAAAGTTTCCCTCCCACCCTCCTCTTCCCTTCACCGTTCCTTACTAGCTTAGCTTAGAACAGCAGCCTTGCTTATGACAACTTCTACTACTCTGCTCTTAGAAAACCTCCTAAAAGGACAAAAATGAGCTTTCTTAAACTGAAAAATCAAACAAAAGACACAAATTTTTAAGTAGACAAAAAACCACCTTTTTTCTCCAGGTCCAACACGAACAGGAGAAGAAATAACAAACAGCTGGAGAGCACAGCCTTGGGAGCATGAAGTCTTTAGCTCCTAAGCACTTCAAATACCGATAAAGAAAAGTATTTATCAGGAATTATTAAAGTAAAACTGCTCTTGCCTTGAGAAAAGGGATGATTCAAAATGGTTTGGTTGGTTTTGGTTTTTTTGTTTGTTTTATGACTTTCATGTGGACATGAAGAAGTAAAATCCTTTCTAACCCCAACACCCAGAGTTTTTTTCCAGGAAAGCTATGCAAGGCCAAGCATCCCACCTGAGGACAATCTGCTTCCGGGTCAGTATCTAGCAAAGGTTGAAGTTGCTGCAAATTTCCTAGAAATTACACATAAAATGCAACTTTTACAGTATATGTAAAGAAAGGTGGCAGACAGAGCATGAAAACGGGAACACGATCCCACCGAATTGGTTTCTTCTTTTCCTGTGTAAATACTCTTGTTGGCTTTTGGCTAGCAAGAACATTCCAGCCGAGTCTGCCTAAGTTATCACCTTGCAGTTTTTCATTAAAGGAAAAAAAAATGTCATTTCACAGGGAGGAATATTAGAGCTCCGTGGCAAGGGTTATCTTTCTTTTGCAAGTTTTTTTTAATGGGTATATTGCTTGTTATTTTAACAGCTATACATTGTTTGCATTTTGCCTGTGTAGTAAATGGCTTCTAAGTGCTGCTGCACTACAAATACCCCATTGACACTAAATATCTCATTTAGCTTTCTAGCATCTAGTGTAGGACACATCATTGGTCCTTGTCTAAGAGGTGACATTAATTAGCAGTGACCCCATCTCAGGGAGACCGGGGTGAGGGCTTCTGTACTATCTGAACACGTAACACAGCTGGCAAACTCAGATTCACTGATTACAAACTCCTTCATAAGAAGTACAATTTGTGTACAGTAGATTTTTTTTTTTCCCAGGTTTTACTTTCAGTTCAGCATTTTAGTCTGCTTCTTCCACTCTGTGATATTGTTTCCAATTCACAACAGGACTTCTCAGATTGTTTCTCACCCTCATAACTCATTAGAATCACGTATTTTTATAGCTTTTGCATGAGAGCTAGCTTGTTTCTTACTCAAAGTATCAGCAACGTGTTGCACAGTATCCTGAAATATTCCTATTACATAACCGTAATATTGAGCAGAGAATTTTGGCTGATTAAAATCTGCCTCAGGAGCTGAACTGTTTGATGGATGCAAATACACAAAAGGCTGCCGTGATTTATAAACGTACTGAGCTTGCTGGGGAAAGCTGATTTTTTTGGCAAGCCACAAGAAAGTGTTCTAAAAACTAGACTCTTGGGAAAAATAGATACCTACACAAATGTATCTATGAATTAGAATTTTGCAACTTGGAAGTAGTTTTGGAGGGACAACAGAAGTCAAACACTTGTTCTTTCCATCCAAAGTTACTGCACGCTGCTACAGCGGAATTTGCCTTAATGCTTTCCTATTTGCAGGGAAGAAGGGAAGAGCTTTTTAGAATATGGATCTTACAGGTTTCACTGTAAAAAAAACCCCAAGCTTTTCCATTACATTTATGTCATTCTGCTCAGAATGCACTAACTCGATGCGTTATTCAAGGACAATGCTTACATTACTAGCCATGTAAGAAAAAGTGCCGGATACCCCCTAATTTGAATAATTGCCAAATCAGAGCAGGGTTAAGTGGGGGTGGGTTTAGGTCAAGCCACGTACAAATGGATCACAACAGCCCCAAACCTCCAGGCTGTTCCAGTTACGCAGAACACATGCTCCATTCTGCAATTTCATTTCTGAGTGTCTGGCTGAGGGTTTCTGCATCCACACGGTTGGTTTCTTCACAATCCTCAACTTACACCCTGACGGATTGCCTCTTTCAAGTTGTGACCAAGTCCACAAACTGATCTGGGTCACAAAATCAACCCAGGATACAAAACCCACTCAAGGACCATCACAAACAAATCTTCTCGGCACTAGGTTAACCATAAAATCCCAGAACGGTTTGGTGTGGAAGGGACCTTAGAGACCATCCAGTGCCACCCCCTGCCATGGGCAGGGACACCTCCCACCAGCCCAGGTTGCTCAAAGCCTCATCCAGCCTGGCCTTGAACCCCTCCAGGGATGGGGCATCCACAGCTTCTCTGGGCAACCTGGGCCACTGCTTCACCACCCGCACAGGAAAAAACTTCCTCCTAAAGTCTAGTCTAGATCTTCCCTCTTTCAGCTTATAACGGACCTATTGCTTCCCCCTTGAACATCCCTTTCCTCCTTACCTCCTTTGACAGCCAGGACGGGAGTTTGCTGCTCCAGGAGGAATTTACAAAGCGCACAGTGAAACCCATCCAACCACAGGCTAACACAGCCTGGAAGGAGCTATACTCAAAAGGTAACCATGGAGAAAAGTCCACTTTTCCAGCCTTTATCTCAGCGGTTTGGCACTGGAGCAGACCTCAGGACGCTGCGCTATCCAGCTCCTCCCCAAATGTCCCAAAAGCCCCAGAAGGACTCACTCCTGGCCCTTCCCAGGGACTGCAGGGAGCCTGACCTTTTGAATTAAAGATGTCTTTTAAAAATAGCCACCACTTTTTTCAAGATTATGCTGCCTTTACTTCAGTGGGAATAAATACGACATTCATAATCTGGATTTCCACTCCTCCCAGTAACACTGAAGGTATTTTACAACATTCTGTAAAGGTACAGCAAGAAAAACTCGGCGTACTTGGGTTTACGACAGCTTTTTATAGATTTTTGTATTTAAGAACCAAATCATCATTTATAGGCGTTTCCACAGGACAGGGTGACAAGCTTTCTGTCTGGGGAGTGTCCTGCAGAGTGCCAGACAGTCTGGGGTAAAAATGGATCCGGGGTGACTGGAGGCCAACATTAGTAACTAGAGCAGCTGCTCTCTTCCACGCCGCATTATGTATTCATCTAAATAGTTTTGATTCCATGTTGCTATTTTAATAAATTACCAAAATATCAATGACCATGAAGGTCTTCAATAGGCTGCCGGAGAGACCACAGTACCCCTTACACAAGCAGAGGATGAAGTGCAACTTATGGGAGAGAAGAAATCAAGACAAAGTCCACCCAGTAGGTAAACAGAAACAAAACTCCACTCTGCCCGCTCCCTGCCTTGAGTTCTTGTTGAAAAGGGGCTAACGAGAAAAAATAGTGCACACCAGTCATCTTCCATCAACATCCTGGAATCTGCTTTTCTGAAACAGAGACAGCACCTGGTGTTTCAAGCGGTTTTAGATGCACATTTACTTCTGTTGCACATTTATTTTCTTCAAAGCGAAAACTCAGGGCAAAGATGTCAAATCTGTTAGGTCACCAATCTCCAAGTACAGATGTTTCCTTTGGAGCCTACCCAGCAGTGGCCCCATTTTCTGGCACGCTCACGGCTCCAGAGCAGACTGGCTACAGCTGGAGGCTGGGATCAGCATGGGAAGCTGAGGACACGGCAAGAAAAGGGGAGGGGGTGTCTCCCACTTAGGGTTACTTGTGAAAACTGTGTCATATTATTTTGTCTCATGGGACAAAATGTAGTTCAGCCCAAAGGAAACCAAAAAAGTTCCTGAATTCCAATCTCACACTTAGAATCATAGAAACATTCAGGTTGGAAAAGACCTCAAGGGTCATCAAGTCCAAGCGTCAACCCAACCCCACCCAACCCACTAACCCATGTCCCCAAGCACCACATCCACACGTTTCTTGACCCCCTCCAGGGATGGTGACTCCACCACTGCCCTGGGCAGCCTGTTCCAATGCCTCAGCACTCTTGCAGTGAAGACATTTTTTCTAATCTCCAGCCTAAACCTCCCCTGGCGTAAACTTGAGGCTGTTCCCTCTTGTCCCATCACTTGTTACTTTAGAGAAGAGGCCAGCACCTACCTCACTACAACCTTGAACCCTGGAGGTGTCCAAAAAACGTGTAGATATGGTGCTTTGGGACATGGTTTAGTGGGTTGGGTGGTGTTGGGTTGATGGTTGGACTTGATGATCCTTCATCACTTGATGATCTCTTCCAACCTGAATGATGCTATGATTCACTCCAGAGCCTAGGAAAAAGGATCCTAGAAAGCTGTAATCTTCCAAACCATTACCAATCTCAGGCCCTTAAGGAACACACTTAACTTGTCAGTGGTAAAAACCAGCACAAAAGTCTTCTGGCAGCTCTCAGAGGATGGCATTTATACTTCTGCAAATGTTTCAAGTCTGACACACTCCATGTCTCGTAATTCTCCTTTGAAAACAGGCTGCAGAAAGGAGACTCAGGTGAACCCTTCTCCGGCTGATGCAAAAACAGCTCCACCAAGCCCTGTCTTATGGAGCTTAATGGACTGAAAGGCTTTCTCTCTTACACACACAGAAGTGGAACATCCTACTACATTTTTGTTTTACCCTAAGAAATGTATAATCTTCCATTTAGAAAAGCCAGAGGAACCAATTTCCCGTTAATCTCATGGCACAACACGCCCACTCCCTGGGGCTTTGAACAAAAAGCCCGTCCTCCCAGCTGAGCTGCACAAAAGCCCCCTTTAAGATTTAATGGCCTTCTTCACCAGTTTGCTGCACTTCTAATTAAAACACCACGGTTGCTACACTTAAAATCAGTTGTTAGATGATATCTCAGAGTCCCCAAGATAAGGGAAGTCTCATCAAAGGCAAGTGACAGCATCAATTTGACTTCTTCTGTTAAACGAAGAACAGTTCGTTAAAATCCTTAACAGGTGGCAGGCTTGGCAGCTCTGCTGTGTGTAGGCTCTAGACAGATTTATCATGCCTTTCATTTTAAAACATCTACACGAACACATTTGCTGAGATAAATTATTTCATTCACAGAAGCATCCTGTTCAAGGTGGCTGTTTTAACTGTCCTATCAATCAAATTATGTTGTAAAAACTTTAACAACAATTTTGACAACTACTATCTCACATTTATAGCTTTGGAGCTCTCTTCATTCATTTCCTATTCCAATTCTAGTATTTTTTTACATTTTAATCTACAGTTGTCAAGGAAATAGCAAAAATAAATTGCTCAGCCTATTTAATGCAGCTAGATGCATACCTCAAGGGAAGCAGACAGGTGCAGGTCAGCTGCTTCCGAACCTGCCCCACAGCAACCCAAGAAGAGACATCTAGACTCACGGGTGGATTTTGGAGTTGGATGGGGGGGTTGTGAAGCCCTAGGGCCTGAGCAGTGAGGCCCTGAACCAAAGTTGGCCTCTAGATGAGCCTCACAACCTAATATATCTAATAGGTATCATATTGATCACATCTGCAATGTACTACCTTATTAATATCTGCCAGTTTATGAAAGTTTTGTTGTAACGCTCATAGAGCTTTGCTGTAACGCTTGCTATGTAAGGTAACAGTAGCCAAAATTAAGCACAGATGTGCCCTGTCACCACAGATGGCAAAGGAATGTGGCAAGTCGTGACAAGCTTTGTTGAGAGATTCAGAATCAATATTATTAGATTCTTTTGTTCTTGTTATTTTCTCTCTCTGGCCCCAACCAGGCTCAAGATGAAAGTTAAGAAGGAGAAAACCACACCAGGTGTTTTTTGCAGTTTAAGACAGAAAGTTGTTCATTCAGCTGTATAAAAGCAGGGAACGTTTGCAGGGAAATTTGGAAGCCTCATCTATCTGGTGGACCCAGTGTATAGAGATTTCCCAGTTGCCGGGAAGGACTCTCCAAATCCTCGCTGCAGCTGGGCTCCCCAGCGACTACAGATCTGGATGATGGTAACGGATTATTAGGGCAACTGGTGATGGATCTTTCTTAAACACTAGCTATGTAGTAATGAGTAGGTGCATTACCTTACTTTCTGCTTGCTATAGTAGTTTGCTTATTATTTTGCTGCTTTACTTTATCTTGCTTTAATTTATTTTCACTGTATTATTTTCTCATTATTTTATCCCTTTAAACATAAATAAAAATAAGCTAACTTCTTTAATTTGGTGCCCATGTCCTTTGTGCTAACCATGTCAGTTGGCAAAACAGGTTGATATCAAACACTGCTTTCATGGTAAAACAAGATTTCAGCTATTTCAAGGCTTTTCACTGAACAGCTGTCCTGGGAAACATCTCTCTAAAGGAAAAGGGATTATGCTGCTATGATTTCCATTTTTTTATTCAAAAACTCAGTTATTTGTATATGTACCTGGATGCACAAAAGCTAGGCACAATTCCCACCTTTGCCAACAGGCACCCAAAGGAGAGGTCCCTCCTGCGGGATGGGTCAGGGGAGGCTGGGTCGACTCCACCCCTAGGAACAACAAAGAGGTTACACCTTCCCCCTGCAGAGGAAGAACACCAGGGCCTCACATCCCAGATCTCATCCATCCGGCTAGGGGCCTTTCCCAAACACCTGCTCTTTAGCCCAACAAGCATTGAAGTGTGTGTATTATGAAAAACCTCCAACCAAGAGACATCGAGTGGTAGCTTAGATCTTAAAGACTTTGGTTCAAGCTCATCTTCTGCCTGTGTCAGCCAAGATACCTGAAGAGAGGCTTGGAGCTAGACAGAATGAATCAAGGTATCATAATTTCTACCACTGCGATCCACTGTCAGAGTCCCAGTTGAGAAGCAGGATCCCCTGGAATACACTTAGCACAAACAGAACAAAAAAGCTCTCCAGCCCTAGAGCTCCCTTGAATTGCAAGATGATGAACGTTAGAGTCACTCAGACACAAATAGCAGCAGGTCACTTGCAGCAGCAGTATCTGTTTTTAGCAGAGTTTGTGTTAGGGAACAAAAGGCTATTTTCCACGGCTCTGAATTAGAAACCCCATCTCTAAACCACCTCCTTTTCCTCTCATAAGAAGAGTTTGTACCAACGATTGCTCCAGGGAAACTTTTGTTTATTCATTTATTTATTTTTTCTTTTAAAGGAGAGAAGATTAACTGATATTATTCCACTCTAGGAAACTGAGTTTCATTTTGAAATACAAAATTTATACCACAATTTGATTACCCCCCTCCTGAGTATAAGATAAAGGCTCATGTTCCCATTTACACAAAGATTAAAATAAGCTTTGAGTGCTGAGAAGAACGTAGGATAAAGAAAATTATTTTCTAACACAAATGGCTTTATCATGAAGGAAAACAAATGCAAATGCAAGTACTGTTGTCCAAAACTGGAGGTCGTCACCTGGTGTGCGACAAGTCAACCAACACCCAGAGTCAGGATATTGTTTTATTGCGTTTCTGCGCAGGGATGGATGCTGGGTGGGCATCCACAAAGCCAGCACCCCTGGTCACAGTCACGGCAGGTTATTTATACAGGTCAGAATGTTCGTTGTGGCTTCCTTGCCCCACCCCTCTAATTATAACTGGTTAGTTCTTATCTCTTTGTAATTACAAGTGGTCAGTTCTTTTCCCGCTTGGATTTCAAGGCACAGTGGTTTTTCATTTCACTACACATGGTGGGTAAGTGGGGGTCTTAATTCGAGGGGGGTCTCAGGTACCCAGAGGTGTGCTCTTCACATTATAATAAGTTCTCAAGACTTGTAATAACAAAGGCTCCCCTGCTTCCAGATATGTTACATCTCAAGGAGAGCAGTTCCCCTAATCCCTGGGAAGGGGTACATCCCTCCCATTGTCTCAAAGACCCATCCAGCACCACCTCACTGCTCACATATTTCCTGAGCTACAAGTTCCACTTCTTTATTGCCAGATAACAATTGCCATGATGTGACTGTCACCAGGTCTGCTACTTTGGGCATAACCATCACCAGCAAGCCTTTCTCAACATTTAAGCTTTTAAAAACTATTAACTACCCTTTTCCACCCATCCAGGAGCAACTCCTGAACTTGCTGTTCTTAAAGGAAAAGGATGAGTTCTAGAATCAAACTGTCCTCATTTCTGCAGGGGGAGAAGGACCTCTCTGAATAACGGTGCTGCCATGGATCTGCTACTGCCACGGATCTGCTGCTGTCAGGTTTCTTACACCGATCAGTCCAGCATCCTCTCAGTTCCTTCTCCACTGCACTCTGTTCTGTGCAGTTGTTACAAACTCCAGCTGACAAAGAGGAAAAAGTGTTTTTTTGGGCCTCATTGCTGAGTTTGAAGGTACTCCGGCAAGACTCCTGGCTTACCACACTTCTACAGCACCCAGCCTATTTTAACAACCTTGGAATGATTCTTGACGGATGGCAGCATCAATGGCTCCACCAAAACCAGGGTTCAACCCTAAACCCAAGCAAAGCACACCGCCATCACTCAAGAGCCATGTTGGTGCCAAATCCAGGAGCAGAGTTTCCAGCTGTAGCTCAGGACTCCAGCAAATGTGAGTTAAAGGAAAGCACTGGGCCAGGCATGCAGGTCTGACATAAGCCCATGTCAAAATACTCGGGGAGGTGCTCCAAATTATTTCATTCCCTGCAGCCTGTTATTACTTGTTCTGCCTTCTTGGGACATACGCTGTGTTTGTTGCCATCATCCTCACCAGTGCAAACTACTGATGGCGGAGCCACTTCTTGACGACTAGCCGCACGCTTTGACAGCAAAGAAGTTGGACCTTTGCTGCAGTGATGAGAAGAGGCGAGACTGCCAATCTAACAAACTCTTCTGCCCACATCTCCCAGGTTTCAATGAAGCCACACTCAGCCAGGGTCTGGGTATTTCATGGGGACGAGATGAGCGCCCGCAGCCGGGGTTGCCCTCGCAGATTGAGCCCTGGTAGGCAGGAGGGGCTTCTGTTCACACATCACTGACTGTCTGAGCTGGAAAGGGAAGCAGAGCAGCTCCAGAAAGGCAGAGTCACTTAGGGAAATATTCTCAGACTGCCAGCTGAAGAGTAAAGAGGATTTCCAGAATGCAGTTGGAGGTCATTCAGTTTTTATCTGCTACACAAGCCACTTGAGCTAAGCAAGCCTCCTTCCCTAGCAACAGGTCATGTCGGACATGCTGCTTATTCAGCTGCAAATACGGCTTTTATCCCAGAGGTAATGGACTTAGAGGAGGCTATTCTTAAGCACTAATAGGCTAAAAGAACTCAATTATTTTCATTTAAAGACTAACAAGGCTCTCTTGTGAGCTATTCATTTTGTTACTTCAGGAGCCACGCACTTGGATCAGATAAAAGTAAATAAAAGGAAGGGAGAAAAAAAAGTCATTGTGATGGGCCCCTTAAATGGACACAGACCTCCTACAGTGCTGAAATTCCCTTCGAACAGGAGAAGAGAAAGATCATTTAAAAGCCCACGGCAGTCCATGGGGCAGAGCGCAAGGGCCAAGCTGTAGACAGGAGCGATTATCACGTACCTGATATCACGATTAGTCTAATGCACAAAACTCCTTCCTGACAAGATCAAGAGATGATGTGAGATTACAAGGAACAGGAGCACTGTTAGCAGCTTGTCGCCTTTACTTAGGGGAATGAGTCGCTGTGAAGGCTACCCACCCCATCCTCCTCGGTGGCCACCTTCCACTGACTGCCACAAGCCTCCAACCACAACCTGGAAACTTCAAACACACAAGGGGGCTGCTAGCCACTGGAGGACAAAAAAAGTTATTTCTGGTGTTTGAAAGCAAGGTGGAAGACAGCCTGTGTATTGTGTGGGGAAGAAAAACACATCATTTTGTCAACAGCTCTGCACTTTCTCTATTCCATTATTATTTCTTACACTCAACAAACACTTCTAATGTTCCTTGGCTAAGTCAGGAGGGATGATAGAGCCTCTGCTCCTGCTGGAGTTTCTTAACACTTTACTGAAGGCATGAAGCAAACACACAGTAAAAAAACAAAAAGAAAACTAAGACCCCATTACTGAGAGCTGCACCTCGTACTGTTGCCCTCAAAATCCAACCTCTGTTTCCCAAATCTCTGGTGTTTGATTTGTGCCCCTCTAGCTCCGTTTGGCTGTTCCACACACAGTGCTGGCCAAGCACACCACACCAAGTGTGCCTCTATGTCCCTCCTCTGCTGCCATCACTAAATGGCCATCTATACCTCATTTAGTCTCCTAACAGCTCCATCATAACACCTGAAAGCCTTCAGCCACTATTTTTTTTCCCCAGGGCTGTTTACAACCAATGGATGTGAATACATTCAGGATACCTGACAAGGGAACAGGGGCGATGGCCAGAGGTAGCAATGTATCATCTTTCAATCTCAACTTAAGTCCTTCACAGGTTCCTGGGTTCATCTCATCCTCACTCCCATTAATTTTCTAGCAAAACAAACTATAATAAAATCCTTCTGTTTTATTTCTCCAAGGCCAGACCACCCAAAGTTCACTTCCTAGTGCCACCTGTCATACAATATTTTTGTTTGAAGAGGCTCTTATTTTCTGCTCTTTTCCTCTTTGCCATTTAACATCTGCAACACACCGGTCAATGACAAACATTAGACATGAGATAGGCTTTGTCTTATCCCACAGGCGTATCCATCACCAAACTTCTCACTGGATACCCACAACTCACGAAGCAGGTATCATACATGTGTAGAGCAACATGCATCCAAAATAAAGGACTCTTCATAGAATCATTCAGGTTGGCAAAGACCTCAAGGATCATCCAGTCCAACTGTCAACCCAACCCCACCCAACCCACTAACCCATGTCCCCCAGCACCACATCCACACATTTCTTGAACACCAAAGAAGTGTAAAGTTAGCTACATGTCCAACAGAAGATATGAACTCCTTATGAACGGAGCCTAAAGTCACAATAACAACCCCTGGAGAAACTTGCCTTCCCTAAGAAACAAAGCATTCAAGAGCCACATCTTAAGCCCAAAAAGCTAACCACAAGATGAACTCTCTGTTTAAGTAATAAGGCTCAAGCTCCATAGCACTTAAGTGAGTTTAAAAAAGCCATTTCCAACATTGAATCCTGGATAATAAGAGCCAGGTGGGAAGGAATAGCTGTGTTTGCACGGGGTCTGTATGCCACACTGCCCCTCTTCTCTGCAGCCACAGGGAGCTCAGCCCGCTTGGTCCCTTATAAGACACACACCAGGGATTTAAAATCATGTTTTTTCTTTTAGGAACCTGACTTTGTAGTTTCACCAAATTCTTTCAGGTGAACAGAAAATCTCGTTTCTCTGCTCATTTTCACAAGATTGATTGGGTTGCTTGTGCATGTAAGAGCTGAACGCAAGAAGTTTTTCATTTCTTCTGGAGGAACTTTTTCACTACTTTTCAGTAGTGTTTGCCCAGGCACGCCTTGGGCAAACAACAACAACAAAACATAATTCCTGAAACTCACTACAAAATGCTGTAGGAAAAATAAAAATAAATGAGAATTTTTTTTTGCCCATCCTGCTGATGGCAGCACTGTTGCATCAAATGCTGGGTTAAAAAAAAAAATTAAAAAGGAAATCTGTGTCCCAACTACTATGACACTGGTGACTGCTAATTTATGTTTCACCTCTCTGAAATTCCCCCTGCTTGAACCTTCTCAACACCACCAGCTCAAAGTACCCTCTGCAAGCACCCAACGTCCAACTCAACTAGCTCGTGTTTGAGCTCCTAAATCCACAAAACAGCTTCTCACTGGGATCCCCCTACCAGGCAGCATCCATCTCCTCTTCTCTTTCCACCAGTACTCCCATTCCAGCAGCAAAGGGAAGGCAGGAGAGGAGTGATGGGAATCCTCCACCCATGCCCTGCAGATGGGTTCAGTCCTTACACACAGATGTTGCCAGAGGAAGCCAAGTGTGAACGGTACGTAAGGGCTTCTCACCCTTGCCTGTCTCCTCCTCCTTCCCCAGCTCGGCTTCTCTCCCAAAGCACAGTGCAATGGGACAGGGAGAGGAACAGGAGCACACTGTGGGCACCTTCAGTGGAGAAAACAATACAAATTAAATCCAAACTAAACAATGGACACTTTCTGGCAGACTCCATCCAAGTACACAAGCTTGCTCTTCTCTTCAGTGGTAATACTTTCTTTCTGACAATAAGGTAACCTGGAATCTTATGAAGGTGTACCTGCTGAGGTACACAATCGAACATTCAAAGTAAGAGAAGAGGATCTGGAAAGCATCGCACACCAACTGTCAATCACTGCAAGCCATACGGCTGCCATCGCAGAGAACATCGCACAACTGAAGGACAAGGCACTGCTTCTGAGAGCAGTACTCAACGTCTGAAACTTAAACATATTCAGGAAGGAAAGTATTCGAGAAATATTGGGATATTTGGGAAAATAATTTGTTGTAAATACAGTGAATATGCATCACTAATGAAACCTTTCTACTTTCTGAAACCTGGTGTCTTAAGAGCAGAACTGGTATTGCTGGTTTTGGAGCAGAGATCCCACGTCACCTAGAGCAATGTAGAGGCAGCAAATTGAGCAGGGCTCCCAGCAATGGGAAAAACATTGAGAGACCCATCTGTAGCACAGACTCCGTACACAGCACTCCTTCAGTTAGGGCAAAACTGCTCCAACTGGATTCAAAGAACAACAGCTTACAAATACAGCTATTGCGAACATTATATCCCCGTTTTCAGCGGGACACGAATACCCGTGAGAAGTCCCAATTCTGTCATCTTCTGGGCTATCAAGGAAAGCAGCAGCAACTTAACCTAGCAGACCTTCCTTCCATTTAATCAAACATTTCATCAGAAATACTATGGTACTCAGCATGGAGTCATCATATTAAAAAAGTTTCTTGCAATCACAAACATGCCACGTGAGAACCACCACCTAAACCCACTGGTCCTGAAATCCTCATTTCACCCTTGAGCAAAGGCTGGGGTGCCCTGGGAAAGGAAAAGCTCCCGCTCCCAGAAAAGAGGGAGGAGGAGTGGGTCTCCTCTTTCCCATGAACACTGCTCCACAACTGATGAGAGCCAGTGACAGCACTAAACTTCCTCTTTCTATTGGAACAAGCGCTTTATGAGAATGTGGAGACTATTTTGAGGAAAACACCCACCCTTCCCTCTCTAGCATCTCCTCCGCACAAGATATCTTGACTGCAAGTGGCTGAGAACAGCTTGATTACTCACAAAGTGGCAGATTTTACCTTCAGCTTGGCATGAGCCAGCGGGTAGAACTTCTGTTATTCATTTCTTCTTATTGTCACATTATAAAATACTGAAGATTTCTTTTTCTCTGTAGCCACCACCTCAGCTCAGGATAATCTGTTCAAAAACGAGGCAATCGGCCAAAAAATTGAAAGCCAAAAACTTCAGCACGTCAAAAAGGCTGACATAAGGGCTCTGTATGTTTTATTTTTCAGCTGTGACTCCTTCCCAGATAGTGTTAGCTATACATGACATTATATAAATACAGAAAGAACATGAAGAAACACACCTGGAATAACAATCAAAGCCAGGAAGCAAAAGGAAAAAGATCTTCTGTTGATGTGAAGCTAGTTAAATGCAACATAAATGTTTTCCAGCCTAGGCTGGGAATGAAATCTAACACTGGACTTCTTCCAGACTAATCTGTGAATTCTCATACCAAAGAGCGTGCCTCCAGCAGCCCATTGTTACACTTACCTTGCTAAGCTCCATCAAGAAGCTTCATTTTTGAAATAAAGATCTGACGTTTTGGAGACTGAAGCCGCATTCGTAGCTAGGGCACAGCAAACTTCCCATTGCCACACCTCTCCCAGCACCACCGTATGTCTCATCCAACCTCTACCCACAGCCCGTCTCCCTGCTCTTAAACATTTCTGTAAGGAATTGGGAAAACAGATCCATCTCTGTCTGCCTTTCTTCTTTTCCTTTTCAAGGAAGCGCAAACAGGAGTTGTAACTAATACCAGTCATTTCTCATGAGGTGTTTTTTCAAGAAGTTCCTCTAGGCAATCTTTCCCTGCTGGAAGGGATTATTTCTGTAACACGCAAATTTGTTCTATATAGCACATCATTTGTCTCACTGTGATGGGTTTGCCCTTGGCTGGGGGCCAGCTCACACACACCCGCTCACCCAATCCCCCCCACCCGAGGACAGGGGAGAGAATTAAAGGGGTAAAGGGAAAAAAGGACTCGTGGGTTGAGATAAGGACAATTTAATAACTAAACTGCAATAATATTGAAAATAATCCTATATACAAATATACAAATGAGTGACACACAGTGACACTGCCCCCCACCCCATGACCAAGGCTCAGCCTGTTCCCGGCTAACGATCCCGGAGCAGGGAGAGTCCCGAAACCGCACTCACGGAACGGAGAGAACAGTCCGAGCGTCCCAGACCCAGAGCTGACCGGGGTGGGGGGGACAGGCCTTGGGAGAGCGACCACCTGGAGCGAGATGACCCGGAGCCAAAGAGATCCGGAACCAAAAGGGCCGATCTTCCGGAGGGTCCTCACCTCTATCCTGGCCATGACGGGTATGGTATGGGATAGATTATTGGCCACTCTGGGTCTCAGTCCCGACCCTAAGATCAAATCCTGGGCTGGTCACTGGGGCTGTGCTCCCTCCCAGCTTCTCCTGTTTGCAGACAGCCAGAGGAGCTGAAAGACCTTGGCAGCCGCGTAAACATCACTGTTATCAGCTTTCTTCTGAGCACAAACCCAAACCACAGCCTCTTGCTAGCTGTGATGAAGAACATAACTCTGTCTCAGCTGAACCCAGGACACCCACTTACAAGAAACTAGATTGTTACGTCAGATTTAGGAGTACGCAGATGAAGAGGTGACACTGCATTTAAGAAAAGGTATCAGGAGAAGCTGTGAAGCTCCCTCCCTGATACTCCACGCTTATTGATTTCATATCAGAAACGAAAGGTTTTAAAATAAAGAGCACTGAGCGCAACTCATTTGCAGAAAAAACACCAGGAGAAATACAACATATAAATCATTTTCTGAAGATACTTTCAGCTTGCTAAAGCTAAACAGAGTTCTGATAATTGCTGGTACACAACGGGAAAGGTGTTCCTTTTAATCCCAGGGTGGAAATCTGGCACCTTAACTCTAGGCAATACGTGGCAAATAGCAACTTTTAAGAATAACAGATCCAAGTTTTAACAATATCCCTTCTCCCCACATATACTAAACCTTTTATTCAGTTGTGGAGCATTATTTATTGCTCTTCAAATGAGGAAAAGGCAAAGAAGGAAAAGGCAAAAAGCTGCAAGTTTGCCTACCCACTGGGCTCCAGTGCATCTAAATACTTTCATGTTATTTTCAAGATGTTCACTTTTTGCACCCTCCTAGAGCATTGGTGCTTTTTAAAATGCATTTTTAGGACATTAAAGCTCTAATTAAACAGGCAAAAAAGAAGTTGGTTCCCACCAGAGACCAAGCGGACAGCCTGGGGGGGTGGCCCCCTATGCTCATCACCGCGTAAGGGCAGAAACACACTAATTACCCTGATAGATACAGGACCGAGGCACGCAAGCCTTCAGTGCTCCCCATCCTTCACGTGCCTAGCACTATGTGAGGCTGAAGCCGCCATCCCTCCAAAGGAAAGGACACCTGCCATTTCACCTTTCCTTACGGAAAGACAGTTGGAAGCAGCAGACGTTACAGAAACAGGGAGGGAAAAGGGGCAGGAGAAGAGTCGCGAGACAAAGCTGGAACCCACAGATCAGGTGAGGAAAGACTACGTCGCTGAGCCATCATACAAAAAGATTCTTGTACGATCCGTACCGTATTCTAGCAAGTGCACATATAGGAGCTTACTGAAGCATAAGATCATTGCTTAAATCACAGCCTTGTGTCTCTTTTCTATCGCCTGCGTGACCAGATCATTACGCTAATCATCAGCTCGTGTCAACAGGCTTCCAGAACACATGCCTGTGTCCATAAAAGTCCTTAGCACTCTTTAATTGCTTGTGGTCATTATTCAAGAGTTAAAAGCATGTGCTTTTCCTTGGAGACGCTGCAATTACTCACTCGGAGCAGGAGCTCTTTGTGGGTAGCTGCACAGGCAATGAAGATTTTTAATGGGTTTTATCCTGCGGCCCAAGAGGAACAGAGGAAGCTTTTGTTAGCTCAACTTTTGTGCTGCAAGTCTGCTGAAAAATGATGTTTCTCCAGCATCAGAAGTTAATTTAGCCGTTTCTGTTACCATTCAACCCTCTTCTGAGGCTGCCAACACAAACACCACCTGTGGTGGCCATGCTCAGAACCCTGTTCTCTACCAAGGGCTTTCCCATGTCTGTCTCAGCGAACACGGGGCAACCCAAAGGCTCTAATAACCAAGACAATGGGCAAGGTTTTTGTGTCCTCAGTGTTGATGATACATAGCACATCTTCACCATTTCGCTGCCTTTGAACTTGCATGGGATGATATTTTTCGCGTGATGAGCCCAAGCTCACACAGAAAAGCATTTACGCAGCCCGGGTGAATGAAGCTGAAAGCAGTGCACCTGTACAAATGCTGCTAAAAATTGTTTCTGTAGAACTGAAGGCCAATTCTAGCAATAGTATTAAAGAAATCCCTTAGCAATATGCAAGGAAATAAGCAATCACACGTGGGATTTCTTTAAACGGGGATGTTACCTATGACCTACACAAGGTAACACAGCACCCACTGAATTTTTGCACGTCTCATTCTCTTAATAGCATATGCTAAGCTAGAAGCTACCTGCAGCAGCTCCAGGTTATGAGTTGATCAAATGTCACTGAATTTGATCAGCCAGGCTCCAAAACACAACATCCTTACCTATTCATTATCTGAAGTGTTTGTCTTTAGACAAGACAAACTTATCACATAGTATCTCAAGTTAATGGAGTGCAAAAAATGCACATAAATTCATTTTATAATGGTTAAGGCTCCACGTGTGCTCGAAAGAGAAAGCATTAAATTTGTGTAAAGATGAATTGAAGATTCATTTCCAGAGAATCTCACTTTATATCCACATACGTGCTGTGTAGCAGCGTTCACATTAGTTGCTCTACTGGTACAACAGCTTTTAGGCAAGTGAGGCTAGAGAGAAACATCTAGAGCAGACCATTGCTGTCCTACTGAACGTGACAAAAGGCATGGCACTGTCCTGGAGGTGAAAATACAAAACCGTTGGTATGATTAGGAATTTAGATCAGCAGTCTTTCGGATAAGAAGGTGTTAGTAAGAAGATAATCAATCACAACCATCACACATAACATCAGGTACATCAACCCAAACCCTATCAATTGTCACGAGCCAGAAATTGAGAGGAAAGGACAGAGGGAAAGGTGACCAAGCATAAAAACAAATGCAGCTACAGAATGGGCAGCCTCCCCGCCACGGAAAAGCCGGTTTGTACCATGTAGTGGCTCCTCATGTCTGGAAGTACCGCTCATCCACAAAACGCCATGAAGCCTGATGAGGGTTTAACTCCAGGGTCAGCAGGCTGTTACAACAAGGCAGCTCCCTGTTCCCAGAACTTGAAAAGTACGGGCATTGCTCTGAACAGTTGGACGAAGCAGATGCATTGGCCACCAAGAACTGAAACTGAGCTGTTGGCTAGTTTACATCTTATTAGATAGCCTGTCCTTTCCAATCCAACAGCAGCTGTTGGCCAAATCCAATGATACACACAGTTTACACAACACATGGCAGCGTACTTGGGAGCTTTAGCTGCGGATGCACACACGGGTCAGTGCCACGAGGGCTTTTGCTTTCTTCTATTATAAAAATAGTCTCTGAAACTTATTTCCCGGTACAGAAGGCTGGAAACATGTATTTGCTGTTCCCAAATGGCTTTGGAAGAGGAGCTGGGGCTGTGCTGCAGATTCACGTGGAATCGCGTTTTCTTTACCACCCTGACTTACTAGATTTGGTTATAACGGCAAAAAGTCACCCGGGAATGCACAAGTCCGAACACCAGGAAATGTTCACATTTCCCACCTACAAATCCACCTCAACCCAGGGAATTCTGAACTTCAGCCACTCCTGGACTGGTTTTCTGAAGCCAG
>VZTO01018764.1:21751-43230 GCA_013400615.1 Syrrhaptes paradoxus | reverse complement strand
GTGATAGGACAAGGGGCAATGGGTTCAAGCTGGAACACAGGAGGTTCCACTTGAACATGAGAAGAAACTTCTTTCCAGTGAGGGTGACAGAGCACTGGAACAGGCTGCCCAGAGAGGTGGTGGAGTCTCCTTCTCTGGAGACATTCAAAGCCCGCCTGGATATGTTCCTGTGTGATCTGATCTGGGTGTTCCTGCTCTGGCAGGGGGATTGGACTAGATGATCTTTCAAGGTCCCTTCCAATCCCTAACATTCTGTGATTCTGTGATTCTGTGAAGTATCGCTCATCCACAAAACGCCATGAAGCCTGATGAGGGTTTAACTCCAGGGTCAGCAGGCTGTTACAACAAGGCAGCTCCCTGTTCCCAGAACTTGAAAAGTACGGGCATTGCTCTGAACAGTTGGACGAAGCAGATGCATTGGCCACCAAGAACTGAAACTGAGTGGTTGGCTAGATTACATCTTATTAGATAGCCTGTCCTTTCCAATCCAACAGCAGCTGTTGGCCAAATCCAATGATACACACAGTTTACACAACACATGGCAGCGTACTTGGGAGCTTTAGCTGCGGATGCACACACGGGTCAGTGCCACGAGGGCTTTTGCTTTCTTCTATTATAAAAATAGTCTCTGAAACTTATTTCCCGGTACAGAAGGCTGGAAACATGTATTTGCTGTTCCCAAATGGCTTTGGAAGAGGAGCTGGGGCTGTGCTGCAGATTCACGTGGAATCGCATTTTCTTTACCACCCTGACTTACTAGATTTGGTTATAACGGCAAAAAGTCACCCGGGAATGCACAAGTCTGAACACCAGGAAATATTCACATTTCCCACCTACAAATCCACCTCAACCCAGGGAATTCTGAACTTCAGCCACTCCTGGACTGGTTTTCTGAAGCCAGAAGGAGACAGACACACCTTCTAGCACCTAGATCCGCTGTTTGCTTTTCTGTTTTGGGGCAGGCGAGTGTCAAAATGCACCGAAGAGGCCAACCGTGGAAAATATTTCAAAATTTTCTAATTATTTCTAGCTTAAACTGAAGGTCTACTCAGGCAGCTAGTAGAACTGCTGGGGGCACGGAGAGTAGGAAGGCAAGCATTTAATCTGTTATTTTCCAAGACATCAAATGGGACTGAGACGTTGAATCATGTCAGAGAGCAACAACCATGCGGCTGCCGCTTTATGAACGCTACAGATACTGGGAGAGGAGGGGGGGACGTTAATCCACCAGCCAGTGTGTTCAGAGGCAAAGGAGAACCTGGCTGGGGTCAGAGCTGGATCCGCAGAGAGAGCAGCAGCAATGCAAGAAGGACAAAGGTACAACAGCAGGATCGTAATTTGTACACGTTCCCAGTACGGTCACAGACAATGACACAGCTGCTGCAAGCCAACGCTGACTACGAGAGGCACTGCACACTCCTCGCATTGCACTGAAACCTAGAAACCATCTTCAGGGAGAACCCAAATTTCCAACAGCATCAACTGGGGCAGAGCACCGAGCAAGAACTGCTTGAATTTGGCACAGAATCCATAACCTCGCACAGCATTCAGGGACACTCCTGTAGTTAACACGGCAGTTAATTAATGTTGGAGGAGAAACCTTTTTTCTCCCTGTGAGAAGTTTTAAGACTCCTACTGGGCTGAGCCCAAGGCCTCCGAAGTTTTTCGAAGGAACAAAACAAAACAACAATTGCTGAAAATCCAAGTATGCATTTTTGGTCTGAAATAAGCAGAAAAGGGGATTAAAGCTGGAATTTGATCAGCTCCAAGTTAAGCGCCTCAGTGACTGACCTTAAGCGATTACTCTCACGCAGAGGACAGAAATTCAGCCCGGCCAATTTGAGAAACCCTTCCCAAGCAACAGAAGAATGGCATCAGAAACACCCTGGTTTCAAATACACTTAAGCCTTATCACACTGAGCTCTTTCGTACCAAATTCCCACTGGTGTCTACTGACTCACGTGTTTTCCACCTTTAACAGCACTGACAAAAGTTATCGCAGTAGAAAAACGTGTCTCTGTGAATAAGTTGCTGAAACTTGCGGCAATCAGTGACTTAACAACAAAGGCAGGAAGGTATTAAAAACAGAAGAACTCTCTACTGTACGTAAAAGCTAAGACCTATCCTTCAAGAACCATCCCTGTGTTCCAGAAATTTCACTGCTTGAGTTGCAAAAGCCCAATTATTTTCATATATTTAAGGAGCCATTCCCTGAAAATCTGTAAGAAAGTCCCAAAGCAGGTTTGGGGCATTCACTTCACTTTCTGCACAAGCCAGACACCCCGGGGACAGTCCACCATGCGTGAAGGACCAGGCTTCAGGTTGCTTTGCCTGTTGCAATGCCAGCTCCTACCTGTTTCTTTCTCACATATAGAACAGGCATGAGATTCTGCTGCGCACATCCCTGGTGGTGGTGGAGTCACCATCCCTGGAGGGGGTCAAGAAACGTGTGGATGTGGTGCTTGGGGACATGGGTTAGTGGGTTGGGCGGGGTGGGGTTGACGGGTGGACTTGATGATCCTTGAGGTCTTCGCCAACCTGAATGATCCTGTGATTCTATGATCAGAGAGGGTACAACTCTTCCCGCCTCATCTGGAACTCAATCAGTGAGAGGGTTAAGAAGTTCTTCTTCAGTTTAAAACTTGAAAGCCCTTATGTTCAGTGCACGGAGATGAATGAGCATAAAGTAAAAAAAAAAAAAAATGCACTTGTCTTAAATAGAAGGGTATGTTACACAGATGCTTCTCTTCCTTCAGCTAAGTTTTTCAAGAAACAGGAAGTACCATTATTCCACGAACATGTGGCCAACCCAAAATCTGTTTCTAGTTTGCACGATGCATGCAAAACTGCAACGAGCAGCAGCTCAGGGAGCTTAGGCAAAGTCCAAAGCCACGAAAGGAAAGAAGGCAAAGATACTATTGCCTACCATTATATATATTCCAGACTGCCAAATGACGATGGGATGGCAACAACACCCAGGCCAGGACTGCACCGAGCACCGCGTGAGCCCAGTGTGGGTGTACCCAACACGCAGCACCCCACATGCAGAAGTTAATAGCAGAAGACAGTCAGCCACAGCGAGGCTCTATTCAGACACCCAAAAAACAGCAACATTATTTTTTCTCTACTTTGTACTTTTTCAAAGCTCAGCAAGACCAACAGGAAACCTTTCACCAGGACTGGTCCAGAGCACATTACTGTCTCAGGGGGTCACTGGCAGCCCACTGCCTTTGCAGAATATTATGTCATTTGACTTTTTAAAAATCTTCATCTATTAGACATCCTGCCAGTCCACTGCATTCATGTGAGCTGTTTAAGGTGTGCTGTCTGGGGGGTTTTCTTTTCGGGGGGGTGTGGGGAGGTGTTATATTTTTGGTGTTTAAGTTCTGTATTCACCACCTGCAAAAAAAAAAAAAAGTATCCAACAGCCAATAATAAAAAGCTTTTCTGGTAAATCTCTTCACTACTGGCAAACATAGTGACTGATCTCAAGAAAATCCTATGTAATTTCATCCAGTTTATTGAGTTTCCAGTGAAATTCTGGAGAAACATGCTTTCTCTATCAACCTCCTACATTTTTGGTGACAGTTTTATCTGGCAGAGTGATCAGAAGAACAGTTCAGCTTCTCACAGGAATGTCTAGCGATGCCTGCTGTCCTGTTGCTGCTTGGAATAATTTTGAGGGCCAAGCTGTGTGCCCCTGGGCTCGGCACTGGTGAGGCCGCACCTTGAATCCTGGGGTCAGTGTTGGGCCCCTCCCCACAAGAAGGACATTGAGGGGCTGGAGCAGGTCCAGAGAAGGGCAACGGAGCTGGGGAAGGGTCTGGAGCACAGGGCTGACGAGGAGCGGCTGAGGGAGCTGGGGGGGTTCAGTCTGGAGAAGAGGAGGCTGAGAGGAGACCTCATCACTCTCTACAGCTGCTGAAAGGAGGGGGCAGTGAGGGGGGTGCTGGGCTCTGCTCTAAAGGAACAAGTGATGGGACAAGAGGAAACGGCCTCAAGTTGCACCCGGGGAGGTTTAGGCTGGATATTAGAAAAAATGTCTTCAGTGCAAGAGTGCTGAGGCATTGGAACAGGCTGCCCAGGGCAGTGGTGGAGTCACCATCCCTGGAGGGGGTCAAGAAACGTGTGGATGTGGTGCTTGGGGACATGGGTTAGTGGGTTGGGTGGGGTTGGGTTGACGGTTGGACTTGATGATCCTTGAGGTCTTTCCAACCGGAATGATTCTAGGATTTTAATGTAAAAATGCCACTGGAATTTGTAATTTGTTTCCTATTAAGGACATTAAATGGATTTTTCTAACAATGACATTTCTACACGAACTAGACGGGAAACACATATTTTGCTAGAAAGCAACACTTTAAAATATTCTGTTTGTACATCAGAGAAGGTCTTTCCCTTACAGACAAACTGTAATCTGTACTGAAGACTCCAGCTGTCACTTACTCAGTTCCACTCAAAAACCAGTTCAAACCCATGTTTAAGGTTCACACCTTAGCATTCAAATCCGCTGTCCCTTCCCAGGCATTTTCTGACATCCCGTAAGCTACCACATGCAGTTCAGCATTCTTTATGCCAAACAGTTGAGAGCTTAACAAGATCTAGAGGATCAAGACTGCACACCAAAATGTTCAGGATGGGACAGAAACTGCAACAGCAGCTCATTGCCTGTTTCCAGGCATACAGCCACCGGTATTTCTTGAAGGGCAGTTCATACTTCTTCAAGATCTCTCTACCCCAAATTCAAGTCCATAAGCCAAGCTCAGGGGCAACAACATTAAATAGACGCTTAAGCCTAAAACACAGTTTTGACTGGGTGAATTGACCCATTCTTCTTCACTTACAACCTCATTCCAACGGTGCTCCATCGGCACAGGCTCCCTGCCTCTGCTCCCATCATCTCTCTGCCGCAGGAATGCAGGAGAACACGACAGCAAAGCTGCAACAGGGGATAACGCCTGGAAGCTCCCTCTTGCTGCTCACCAAACCCCAAAAAAAGCATGCTGGCTCCCTGAGAAGGAGCTGACTTCCTCCTCCCTGCTTCAATTACAATCACACCAACCCGCACCCAGCTGGAGAAGTTAACCATTGGCAGAGGAAAAAAAAGCAAGAAATACATTTTCATCAGCTGCATCTCAACAGCAGCTGTGCTGGGAAATGGGGAATGCTAAATGCTGATGTTTTCCAGCTGCCCACATTTCAAGCTTGGCTAGCTGACCTTCAGATGTGGCATAATCCTGGCTTTCTAAAGCACTGTCAGGAATAAGGTCACCTACCAACACAGTAAAAATAATTAACAAGACAAAATCCTGTATCACCTCCAAGGTAAAAGTTACACAGAATTCTCAGAATTTACATTTTATTTCTTCACATGCTATGGGCTTGCTCACTCGTTTGTTAGGGGTTTCTTTTCTTCTGGAATTAACTAGATTACTGCTCTCTGTACCTGCATCTTCAGTAAACAGAAATGTCATCTTCGCCAGGTCCGCAGAGACATTTCAAGGGTATGAGAACGAAAGCTAGCTACCATTCTTACCGATAAAGCGTTACAGGGAAAGATTTTTGTGTCTGATGATGATAAAGAATCAATGGCAATTCCCTGACCTTGGCTATAACGGCCGTGTACTGGCTTTTTCCTCTGTCCTTCTTCACTAGCTCTGTTCGCCTGTAGGCAGCTGACACAGGTTGGCAGGGACATTTCCTCACACTCACACTGATAGTTAATGACTTTTAAATTTAAATAGTCTGACACCAGGGAGATGTACACATATTGGCTGAAGCATATGTGGTAGCCACCTATATTACCATCAGGAAATGAGCATCCTTCAGAAATTCCAAAGCATTTACCGATGGTTTAGACACAAGATGTCATTTTTTATTTTCTTTTCTTTACTCCCATTATATGCAGTCACTTATCAAGTCTGACAGATAATAATAGTTTTCTGAAATTCGGTTCCATTCACATCTCCACCACTTTCAAAAACACAAACTCTTTGCTTTACCTCTCCGCAGCAAGACCACTGGGGTTCCCAGGTCAAAGGGATTTTCTTGTCAAGGCGAATGCAGCAAACCCTTCAACGCAGTTAAATGGGAAAAAGCCATTTCTGCACGTAGCACTGAACCTGGGACCTATTTCAGGAACTGACACTTGTGCCGTTTGCTTCAGAAACATTCCAAACCTATGCCAAGGTGAGAAAGTGACTGATCCTACTCTGGACAGATCTGTGCGTTTTCCAAACCTATTGGCACGCACACCTCTGGTGGCACTTCCCCACCTTGTACATCCACGTGTTTTTATGAACTAACTTAAGTGGAAAACTCAAAAAAACTTATTTAATCAGCTGCTCCCTAACTGAGAAGATCAGAATCACCACCTCCATTTCACAAAGGGGCAACAGCAAAGTCAGCGGGTCTTCCGAAGTCATCGCCCAGGTCACTGAAGACAGACACGGTGACAACTGGAGCTCCATGGTGCTGCACAAAGCTCCATGCGACGCAGCTTTGTATCACCTCTCAAAAAACAATGACGTCCTTGCACGCGAATATTACAGCAGATGTCAAGTGCTAGGAAGCGGAGTTGTTCTTCTGGAAACCCAGGCTCTGGCCTATAAACATTTTTATTTTGATGGCTGCTTTTTAAACTCTCAGTTAATGAAATAGAGTGGAAAACATTTTATTTCCCAGAAGTTATTAGCCATCTTATCTTCAACGCAGTCACACAAATAATTTGCAAATATGCAGCGTGTTATTTAATTAACCTGTACTATCTGGGATAATTTAAAGGCAAACACCTACTAAGGCTGTGAAATTGGTACTTACAAATTAACTCATACAAGAACCCTCTTTGGGAACACTTATCCCAAAACTGAACGGTTTTCTTAACCCATGCACTGTCACGCAAGCTGTAAAACTCGACACAGTGTCATCACCTCTTCCATACAAGAAGCTAGATTAGATGGGCTTTAGATCTGAGAACTCCCCATGAAATTCCACATAAGCTACACCATAAAAAATCCAGCAGGCATAAAAAATACGAGTGAAATATGAAAAAATATGCACAGAGGTAATTCACAGATGTCAGAGCTTTTTTCTCAGGTTGCAAGCGCCTAGGAAACGATTAACATGTAGGACTATCACACTGCTGTAGGCGCTAGCACAAAATCTCTCAACGTATTATCCCAGAGGCTCAGGGCTGCCCACCCTGAGAGCCACCGTTACTCACTCTTACGGTACTCCAGAGACAGACGGCCCTAAAACACGCCAGTGAAAAAGCTGAACGGGTAGGAAACAAGCGTTAAGGAGCAGTAAATCACCCCAGCAGAACCAGGCAGCAGACAGCAGCCTGTCCCACACTCCAGATGGCAATGTGTTCAGCTACAGGCTGATGAGATTTCCTCTTCGGGAAGACACAAAGCAGGGATACTCCACATTTTAAACAGCAGAAAAATAAGCAGTCCCTTTTCAAGTACAGCTTATTGATCCGCCTCAATCGAGTCCACCTGTTTGATTTTTGCAACTTGAACTTCATGTACACTTCACTCCCTTTAAAATGCTGCAACGAGGAAACTGAGCTGGAAAGAAGGAGGCTTTAGAAACAAGCCTGATGGGGAAACCACACTAATTGCCAAGGCCTGACTTAGTTGTGTGTTCACTGTCAACAAAATCCCAACTTGCACTGAGACAGTGACAGAGATGGAGAGGTTTGGTTCTTTAAACACCAGGCAACTCTTCCTGTGTCAAATTATTTTCCTCCCTCACCTCCCACCTTATCTCCTCCTTCCACTTACCAAGGGCTTGGTTTCATCTTCATCTTTGAAATAGTAAAGCTGGTCACCCTTGAGAACAAACCAGCGCGTGTGCCAGGTCTTGACGAAGCCTCCTTGCTTCCGCAGCCACCCACACTTCATGGCACCGTGCCGCACGTGGCTTGGCAGGGGAGGCTCTGTGTGTTCTTCCATCACTGGGACCAGGCAGCTCTCCTGTCGAGAAAACAAGAGGAAAAGGTAAAATAATTAGATTTTTTTCTCCAGGCAGTAACCTGCTCCTTTCAATACAGCTTGAAAAGAAACATGTCCCAACTACAAAGGTGTGCTAGAAAAGCACTGACCGTCTGCCTGCTGGTTCTCATACTAGCACTCCATCAGCTGAGACACTACTACCCACCTGTAAGACAATAATAATAACCAACTGAGTTGCTAAAAACCAGGCAAGAGGCAAAAGATTTGTTCAAGTACATTATCGGGTATTTTAACACATCAGCTGTTTCCTGAGGCGAGTGCTGCCGGCTTGCAGGCAGTAACAAGCAATGAACTGACAGTATGCCTCCAGACTTCCAGCAGGATGCTTCTCACTCCCGGACCTCCCCATTTAATATTTCCTGGCAGGCTTTGGGGCTCTCAGGCGATACTAAAGAAGCCCCTGCTTCCTGAGACCCCACCAGATAAGCAGTCCTCCTCTCCCTTTTTTTTTTTTTTAAATAAAATCCATTTAATGGAATGCTGACAGTAAATAGAAGAATAGCTGCGTATCCCCTCACACAAGCAACCCCCTGAAGTGTGTGGGTGACATTTTGCAAATCACACACAATTCTGGTGTGTCAACTCAAGGCACAAGAAGTGTGTCCAAAGCTGAAGCGTGGAATTAAACGGACAAAGTTTCACATGGCTTTTCAGCCTCATTCAAACTATACTTTTATCTCCGGACAGTCACGAATCCTCCCGATGAATTTCGTACATACATACTCCCCTGTCAAGTCTAGAGCTCAACAAACCCAGGATTTTCAAATCAGAAAACTGCGACTCTGGGTATATTAGATGTTGCAGCCAGTTTCTGAGCAGGACCTTGCCTCCTTCCAACCTGGAGCTGCAAATGGGGATGCGACTACTGCTACAAATATTAATAGTTTGCTTCCTCAGCGCCTTCTTTATAAATGTCTGCTCACACTTCAAGGTCATCCAGGCTCATGCAGTATTTTTCATTCCCTTTGCACTGTAATAATTAACTAAGAATGTAACAAAGCAGGAGCCAAACAGCCTCTGAAACCCCTGCAGCTTTATCGCCGGATGCCCAAGGTCTCTCACTCCTTACCTTAGCACTTCAGGAGGAGAAAGGCAGGTAAAGAGAAATTATTTGCAATAAGCAATGATCAGATCACACCCAAGAACTGACTTCCTCCATGCACAGCAGCCTTTATTAAACTGGCTTGTCCCTGCCTCTGGTTAGCACCGTTTGTGGTAAAAGCCTGTCAGGAACAAGGACAGACTCTGGGCTAGGTGAGATCATGCCCTTCAAAAGGAAGCACACCCAACTCACAACTGGCTTTTTATTTTTTTTTTAATCCGAGCAAAAGTCTCTTGGATGGTGCTGGCTTTCGGCTGGGCCAAAGCGGATGCCGAGAAGCAGCCCATCTAACTCACACTTTAAGGAAAGCATTGTAAACAGCAGGTAAGTTATTGCAAGTGAAAAAAGTAAGGAACAAAATCCTTACCCGTAGGCTACCCCCTGCTCCCCGCTGCACAACTGCAGAAGAGGACAGCTCTCCCCTTCAGCTCACCCCACCAGTCTCTGCTGCCTGGGCCAGCCTCAGGGCAGGAACAAGAGTTTAAATAGTAATTAACGTCTATTACTGCAGTGCTACGGACACCGGGTCCCCATTACACTCAGACCACAAACAAGAATCTAAATACCAAAGTCAAAAGCAATTAGGTAGCTGGATGAACGGCTATTTTTAATTTCATTCCACAAAGTCACATTTCACTGATGTTGACACCACTGTACATACTAAGCATTTGGATCCCAGATAGCCAGGCAAAATGTTAATTGACCTACATCTCTTCGTCTGATAAAATTAAACTATTTCTGCAATATTAAAACAAACAAGGTGTAGGAGAGACAACATTCTCACAAGTCCTTGCGGACAAGCGTAACATCTCCTTCAAACTGAAGTAGTATTGTATCCTTGGACACTTTCTGTTGCATTATTTCACTGATTAATGACTTAACTCTCTCCAGCAGTTAAAATTTCAGCCACCTGACTTCTTCTGTTAAAAGGAATTTCATTTAGTCACGAGACGAAGCATTATTTGTTGTTTTCCATCTCTCCTTCCCTTTCAGAATCTACCTACTACCAACCAGACTGGGAATCAGAGATTCCAGCAGCTGCCTCACTTTCACTAGTTGTTCTTACAGCTGTTTCAACACCAAGATCATAAAAATAAATTGCAGAAGGGTTGGCACTTACGCAGAGAGCAGCGAGGTGCAAACAGTATGTAAATAACACATGACAAAGTGTGGAATGATATCAACATACTCCAAGTCCTCTCGCTCTCCTGAGACGAGGCAGAAACGCATTTTGCAAGCACGGCACGAACAGATTCCTCAAACCCATCTTCTGAACAGGAAACACAACTTGTACTTGCTGCCAGAGTCAACTCTACCCACTTGGCCAACCTCCAGTTCAGCTAATGACCAGAACTGAACAAACGCTACACACTCTATCCATTCGGGGCTAGCTGTGGGCTGCTCCCCTGGGCTTGTCTGGACAGCAGGAGCGCAACGTGAACAAAATGAGAAATGTTACCCGGCACGCTGGCTCTGCACCAGCACCTCCTGGGCCATCCATCACCATCTACCACGCCTGGCGCCAACCCAACTTTTTTCTGCTCCCACAAGGGCATGTTGCCATCTAGTCTGTCTAGAAGGTGAAAAACTACACTTAACGTCCTCCTCATCAACGTGGAAGGGCCATGTCAGTGCCACGCACAGAAAGCAGGGAAATGTTTTTCCTCAGCTACCACTCGCTCGATACTTGAAATGTGGAATTGGGCAGCTCCCCCAGATCCCAGCACTTTGCCAGCAAATAGTGAGAGAAAGTCATTAAAGCCCAGGAAATCCAGTTACACTGAACAGTCACAGGACTGCAAGTTGCATCAGGGGAGGTTTAGGCTGGAGATTAGAAAAAATGTCTTCAGTGCAAGAGTGCTGAGGCATTGGAACAGGCTGCCCAGGGCAGTGGTGGAGTCACCATCCCTGGAGGGGGTCAAGAAACGCGTGGATGTGGTGCTTGGGGACATGGGTTAGTGGGTTGGGTGGGGTTGGGTTGACGGTTGGACTTGATGATCCTTGAGGTCTTTGCCAACCTGAATGATTCTGTGATTCTGTGATGATGACCTGTTTGTCAAGAAACCCTGACGGTTTGCAGTATGTTTTTATTCTCACTGCAATTTCTCATGGCCAACACAGCACATTTCAAGTATGCATCATCATCAGCATTCCAGCAACCCTTCTTCATCTCTGCCATTGCTCACATTCCGTATCAGGTCCTTTGCGGCCCAATGTCAGCCTGGCACAAGATGGATAAAGATGAGAAGCCACCAAAGCACCTGCCCCGTAACTGTATTCCTCCAGCCTGTCCCCAGGTCTAATCCCCTTGCTCTCCCGAAAGGGAACGCAAAGCAACACCGCAGAGAGATGACTCTTCCATGGCAGACACATTAACAGACATTCAGTAAAAGACTGAAATTTTGCAGCAACAATTGACTTGATCATTGATGAACATATCTGCCATATATATATACACACACATATATGTGTGCATGAGAGCAAAATTCATAAAAATCTTTGTGACACAATAGTTCTATATAAAATTAATTACCTCAATACTTAAATACTTTAATGCTACAACTCATTTCCCAAGTGATGTCTAATTCTGGGTTCCTTTCAATTGATTACCCATGAGCTATAGGCATAAGTGCCGAAGTTTAAGGTTATCAGGATCTTTCAGGTACGGAGTGATGCCTCTGACCAGTGAGCTTCCTCTGTTTTTTTTTTTTTCCTTGATTTAGTCTTGGCTGAATAACAACTTCATAAAACCATTTAGGATCTGAAAACATCGTCTGCATTTATCTTACTCATAATATGCCCCAAGACACCTCTGCTCCAATGCGGGAATGCATTTGTGAGCAACCGCTGCAGGAGGGAAAAGACCAGCCTATTCCTCATCAAATTGCTTCAGATCAGTCGCTACTCATCTGTTGTGTCAACAGGCTATCGCACATGGAAGGAAAAAATATCAAAGAGGTAAACAATACTTAAACAGAGAGTTAACTTTCTGCTAGTGCTTAGCAACCAGTTTCACAAGATGCCCATTGCAAGGAGCAATGTCACTGCAAGGCCAGATTTTAAAGCATTCCTGTCTTGTCCTTTTTCAAAAGTTGTTGCAGCACACTTGCCAGTAGCTTTCCTCCACAAGCCTTTCAACAGAAATTATACTTTTATCCAGAAAGTTTTCTGAGACATCAAAGAAACCTTTTGTACTACTGGCAGCAACACTCCCAATCACAGCCACATCTGGCTGTTCTGCATTCCCTGCTCCATTTCTTTGTCCTATTAGGGACAGCCTGAAAAGATTTTGCTCGAAATAATTTCATTTACAAAGCCTAAAGAATTACTCCTTAGGTGAGAGAAAGTTGTGAAAGGTGTACCAGCGGTCAGGTTACAGAAGGGCTGATCCACCACCCAGTGAAGCTAACAGAAAGACTTCCATTACTTTTCGATGCATTTTGGGATCGGTTCCAAAACCAAGACCCAATAATTTTGCCAAGACATTGAGAACTTGGTCAAATATGACACTTAGTACATGACTTGCATTTCCATGCCAGAACCACTCCTACTTCTACAAGCCTGCTGTTTTCCTACAGGAATTCAAGCACAGCTCCAAACAGCCCAAATTAAATGGGACTAGAGAATTCATAAAGAACATTAGAAGGCATTCAACCTCTTGCGAATTACACTTCTACATTCAGGACAGCCCTCAGCCGTAGCCCAGGCTGGTGGAAAGGATGCTGAAGTGTGCCAGATGCTCTGCAATTGCTCTTGAAGCCGCAGTGATCCACAGCAGTGCCTCTGTGTTCAGTGTGGCCTTGGGTACAAAACGCTGGGGGACCACAGAGTCTGAACCTCTGCGTCCCCTTTGTCCTTTCAGCAGTCCACACCGAATGGAGCTCAGCGTTAGCTCTAAACACGTCATTTCTCTACTTGCTAGAACTTATTTCTTCCCCATATAGCACCGAAATCAGATTGGCTTCCTCGGCAGAGATAGCTGGGTAACAAAGGGTTTCAATGGGATCCCAAACGTGCCAGCTGCTGCCCTGTCAAGCAGAGCAGCAGTTCTGTGGCCACAGCACCAGGCTGCCAGATCAGTATTTTGGCTCATTGTCAAGGTTCCTGCCACTTCAATCCACGCAGGAACGTTCAGACAAACCCTTTCATGTCCTTCCCCCACCGCTGTGGCAGCAAGAGGTATAATGCCATTGCACAGCAAAGAGCACGTCGCCCATCCCAGACTCTCTTCTGACCCCCAGGAATGACATCTCCTGTTCTCTCCACCGCTTCCCCACCCCACTGCCCCTCAGCTTTTTCCTCACACGGTAGCACACAATTGCAAGACACGGCTGCTGTCGCTGATGTGATTGGAAGAGGGAAGGTGCGGTTCAAGTAGAGCAACCTCTCATCTTCCAGGTTTCTGCCCAGGCTTCCCCTTCAGGTGTCTTGTTCTACAAAACTGTCAACGCTAGAGAGAAATTGCACCCAGCAGAAAATCATCCGGAACAATCTGGAGAAGCACACAAAACTACAGACAAGGCAGAGCCTGGGGACTGAAGGGTCAAGTGATGCGAGATGGACAAAGAAACACACAACAGTTGGCAAGTCTCACAGGCTGAAATACTGAGCAGAGAAAAGGTCAGGGAGCAAGTCAGAAGCAGCATCTGGAACAGCAAAAAAAAAATTCCAAGTCCCAGATGTCTCTCCAAACCCATGGGCTACACTGCCTCAGAATATCGGACACTGAAAACCTCAAACCCTGTTTACAGCCTCAGACTTTACATGGAGAAAGTGACTGTGAGGACAGATTAAAAACAACTTAATTCACACATGGAAGTGGTGAATTCATCAGCACTGACTGGCTTCACTCACAAAAGAACTGATGAAGAGTTGCCTCCAAGCATGATGTCAACAGATGATCTCTCAAAGCATAAAAAGAATCTCTGGCACTACTCTTTGCTCTCCCAGACTGACGGCAAAAGGCGTGTGAGGACGGATGTCACAGCTTTCTGACAGTGAAGGACTGCAAATGGAACAAGGCTTCACGCTCTTTTAGGAAATCCACCACAAGAGGACTTTGCATGTTGTCGTATTCACAGCAGTTCAGGCCTTCCACGTTCTTTGTAGAATGGACTACGGGAATTAAGATGTTACAAGCTACACTCACTAAGTATGCTGACAGCTGGGTGTCCTGGGTTCAGCTGAGACAGAGTTCACGTTCTTCATCACAGCTAGCAAGAGGCTGTGGTTTGGGTTTGTGCTCAGAAGAAAGCTGATAACAGGGATGTTTACGCGGCTGCCAAGGTCTTTCAGCTCCTCTGGCTGTCTGCAAACAGGAGAAGCTGGGAGGGAGCACAGCCCCAGTGACCAGCCCAGGATTTGATCTTAGGGTCGGGACTGAGACCCAGAGTGGCCAATAATCTATCCCATACCATACCCGTCATGGCCAGGATAGAGGTGAGGACCCTCCGGAAGATCGGCCCTTTTGGTTCCGGATCTCTTTGGCTCCGGGTCATCTCGCTCCAGGTGGTCGCTCTCCCAAGGCCTGTCCCCCCCACCCCGGTCAGCTCTGGGTCTGGGACGCTCGGACTGTTCTCTCCGTTCCGTGAGTGCGGTTTCGGGACTCTCCCTGCTCCGGGATCGTTAGCCGGGAACAGGCTGAGCCTTGGTCATGGGGTGGGGGGCAGTGTCACTGTGTGTCACTCATTTGTATATTTGTATATAGGATTATTTTCAATATTATTGCAGTTTAGTTATTAAATTGTCCTTATCTCAACCCACGAGTCCTTTTTTCCCTTTACCCCTTTAATTCTCTCCCCTGTCCTCAGGTGGGGGGGGGGTTGAGTGAGCGGGTGTGTGTGAGCTGGCCCCAGCCAAGGGCAAACCCATCACAGTGAGGAAAATACACTCTAGTTGGTCAACAGCAGCAAAAGGCTCCTCCCAAACCTGCTGCAGTTAGGCGCTCCCTCAATGCCTTTAACTCCAAGGGCTCCTTCGCGAACAGCCAGAGGTTAAGTAAAGATGGAACGGGACGTGGGAGTAACATCCCATGAAGAGAGAGCAGAGGAAACAATTCTTCTAAATCAAAGGAGCACGGGGGTTCTGCAAAAAGGGTTTGTGGCTGCTGGACAGTGGGGGGGGGGAGGAAGAGGAATAGTTGCTGCCTGCTCCGAACTTCAAATTCATCTCCTGCTCAGAGCAAATACAGCCCCAGCAAAGCCCCAGCTCTGGCAACAAGAGGCTAGCACAGCAACACCTCTCCTGCTCTACAGATGTTCAGAGCAGGAGGAAGCTTATTTCTGGGTACCTTCATAGAAGGCACAGTGGAAACAAAGGAAGATTCAACCCACCCTACAATTACCTTTTAAATCTTCCATTAGGTCACATCTGAAAAACAGAACTTTGTGGACTTATTTTTGACATATTTATTATTAACATTCCATGTGAAATTACTTCCTTCTGCTTTTCTAAGTCAAATGTTATGTGTTCCCTATTTTTCAGTTCAAAGACACTCAAGTAACAGCAGCATTTGGAGCATCTGGAGCAGACATCTCACACTTGGAGACATGTTTCCCCAGAAGTCCCCCCAGCATCTCTGAAACGTGCACTTGGGAGCATCTTGCTGCAGAGTCTGAGAGGACAGAACTACAGGACCTGTCTGCACTGAAATCCAGAATGACCACATCATTTCCCACCTGCTCCGGACAGTGCAGCACCTGGGGGCAACGGCAATAGCGTGTGTGCACGTGTTACACGTCTACGGTGCACACCCAAAAGAGCAAATGGACAGTAAACACTGTGCACAGGCCACGGGCACCCACCTCGCTTCAGGGAGTATCTCGGCACCGTCTCAACTGAAACAAACACGGGCAGGTCGGAACCAAAGGCTAAAACTTAGCATCCCTCAAGGGTGGGTACATCCATTTCTATTCCTGCTAAACTCGGCACCAGAGGCAAGATTTGTGTTCCTTCTGCCTGCCAGCCCCAGCAGAACCTGAACTTAGAACAGATCGACTTTTAAACAGAAATCAGAATAGTTTTAATGATGGTGAGAAAGATTTTATATAAACGGTAATTGCCTCTGGCACATAAAAACATTAACCGTACTGACATAAATTTCTATATTAGAATACTGGAGACAATATAGTCAACATTTTTTAAAGCAAATGTGTGTCTTTCCATAGCCAGAGCCAACTCAAAATAAGCACCATTACTTTATAGTTGACATTTCCATCTTCTGTCCAAGAAAAACATTAATTTGTACTTAAGGAATTAACATTTCACTTCTTAAAAACCAAGTTTGCATCAGAAAAAGAGAGTCCACAATCCTTCATATATATTTCAAAAAGCAGTAGATAGTATGTTATACTATCCAAATTGTTTTAGTAAATGAAAAATTACGCTATACAGCACTGACAAAGCCATTGTGGCACTGCCCTTTCCCGTCAAGCTCTCTCCAAATACCATCCCCAAATTCCTACGCCAGCATCAAGACACTACCCCTTGACTCTGAAGTTAATTCATACGGAGGAACGGTATAAATTCACATGGTCTTTGTCCTTTAAGAAGTCAATCTTGCATGGATGCTAACACCTACTTTTCTAGCTTGTACTGAAGGAACCACTGAAGCCAAAGATGCAGCTCTCTACTGTATTGCACTCACAGTCTTCAGGCTCTGCTTCTACACCTTCTTTAAAAGCATTCTGTGTTCACGGATGTCACCCTGGTCATTACATACAATGCATTTGAAATCTGCACAGCCTAGAGTGTAACTGTGTGCTGCCGTCGTGGGGAGCCTTCCTCCTTACACTAAAAGAAAAAAAGAAAATCCACTACCCAGTAGCAAAGCAACCTCAGGCATTCCCCAAGGTTTACTGCAAAAAGAGAGACAGCCGCATCAACTAGGACTAATACTTCAGAGAACCAGCCACAAAAGCGGAAGAGAAACAATCTGAAGACAGCAGGTCCTGAATCTGTAGCCACTCTGGAAGTGGGCTGAGCGCATCCATGGTTACCCAGTTCCATTTATTCAGCATCCACCTGAAGAGAGGCAAAGGATCCTGAGAATATAAATTCCTCCCACTGTGGATGACAGCGCTCATTGCCAGCACAAAATAACGTCAAGAATAAACCAGCAAGATCCACCTTATCAACCCCTTTGCAGTAAGGAGAGTCTGTGTTTCACCTAAGTCACTGTCTGAACACCAGCGTGCCCCAGGGAACCGAGGTTATCACCTACGTTCAGAGGGCCTTACTGTTCCACATGCCTGTGGTCAAAGCAACAGAGGAGCCTCCCTGCCCTCCCCCAAAAACCAGCCCATCTTTCTGGACATCTCTGCTCTGCACTGCTGCTCTCTGATTTTTCTTTCCCCATTTAAAGGGCTGTGATTTCACAAGCCTGAGACTGCTGCCTTGGACAAGCACACCTTGAAACATGAACCCCTCCATTTCTCCAGTTTGTACATGAAAGGGGGAAAAAAAACCCTAATTGTTGGGGCTTCTCTTTTTACAGACCTGAATGTGCAGAATTTAATTCAGTGTTACTTCAGTTAGCGCTCATTTTAACATAACCTGCAGCATGAAGTTGCGAGGAGTGTCCATGGACCTGGGTCATTCCTCCAGCACGACCGTAGATCCAGCACTATGTTAGAGCGGGTTTCTTCCTCGCCAACGCAGGCCTCCTTTGCTTCACACCTATACTTACAACACTTGGTGCTTCATTCTGAAATGTCTTCAGCACTAGCTCTGAACACAATGCCAGCTTATCATCTCCCAGATGCACATTTGCTTTTTGGGACAATATAAATTACTTATTACACTTCAGCTTTTTTTTTTTTAATCTTTCAAAAATTACCTGACTGTAACAAATCAGCAGGGAAACAAACATGTTAGGATTACGTACACACTCCTGCACAATATCAGTTTCTTGGGGAGTTGTCCAACCTTACTGATTCGGTGATTCTATGATTCTACAGCCATCATGCTAATACATCAAAACGCTTGGAGGCTGAGTTACACAATATCATGCTCGTTACATCAAAACAGTCTCTCTAAATTACCTACCAGCTTGCTCAGCTAGCCAATGACATTAAATCGTCCCTGTCCCCACCCCCTGCCTCCCTCCAAATTATACCGTCTATCACGAACAATGCAAACTCATTCCCATTTGCAGCATGCTATCAAAAGCAATAAATTACAGGAGAGGAGAAAGTAACCACGCTCACATGGATATTGCAGACAGGGGACAGCAGTCAGCGCCTTGCCAAGCGAGCGTGCTGTGCGGACGAGGATCACCAGGCTGCTGTGCCCGTTTTGCTCGGCTAACGGCTCCAGCAATGCTGTCAGCCACGGTCCTCGCCTCTGCGGTAGCACAGGGTTAGCTTGTTCCCGAAGAGCAGGGAAATACATCCTTGGTCCCGATGCAGACGGATCTTGCTTTTGTACCTCCAGTGCAAAAAAGCCGTTTCATGCAACACGACAAATCAGCGTTCCTCTCCCAGTGACTCTCCTTTTGGCTCTTTAAGCTTCACCGCCCCCACACCTTTGCTGACAACGGTGCTTTCGAAATTGCCGTCATGAGATGAGAAACCACAACAGCATGAGACCTTCCCAGCCTAATGAACTCTTTGTAAACCTGGAAGGGACATACTTGCTATGCAATGCCCACAACACAGTAAAAAACAAGGAAGCTTGATCACAAATCCAGTGGTATGAACAAGGTTTCACATTTTCAAAGGACAGAAAATAGAACCGCGCTGACCTAACTCATATTCCAATCCAAGACCTGAATAGACAAAAGGAGGGAGAATAGTAACAGCAATATAATGCAACGTAGCGTCTCAACCTTAAGTATATCTTCCATACACTCTTGTCCTCATAAAAGAGACATGTCAGGGTTCCCAAGTGCTATTTTACAAGAATTCCTATCCATATTATAACTCTCTTATTATTAGCTGAACTGCTTATTTCCTTTCTTGCATTTCATGCAACACGGTAGTTACCCAATACAGTTTCAAGCTTTGTTCGAGGACCAATTCCTCCTCGTGCTCCTGCAGTTTTGCTCTTTCAGGATTTTCAGTAGCTCTGAGTAATGCTATGTAGTCTTATCTTTCCCTTCTTTTCGTGGCTACAGGCTAAGAAAAATAGGACAAAATCAAATTCCAGGGAATATTTTTCTTCCTCTGTCAAAACAGTAATTTCAAAAATATTTATTTTTAGAAAGAAGGAAAGGACACCTTTTCTCCCCCCAGTTTGTAACCTGTGAGTTATATATTAACTTGTACCAACACCATCCTTCGTTTCAAAACCAACAAGTTTTATTAGAGCAGGAAACCAACAGAAGTTTAAATCAGTGCCTCACCATTTCAAGTAGGTCCCTTACTTACCTAAGCAAAGATTGCTTGAGGATTTACTTTTGCGGAATAAGTTGCATTCTGGAAAGCATGAACTATGTGAAGGGACTGCTAAGAGAAACACAGTGATCGGCACCACAGTTTATTCCCTGTGCAAACCAGTGCAGTACAGCTGGTACAACCTAAACCTGCAACTTTTATTATTTTAGAACTATCCGTTATATACAGTTTTTCCCAAGGAGTTATACTTACAACATACCTCTAGAACTGACATTTCAGAAAAGTCNACCAGGGGAGGATTAGGCTGGAGATTAGAAAAAATGTCTTCACTGCAAGAGTGCTGAGGCATTGGAACAGGCTGCCCAGGGCAGTGGTGGAGTCACCATCCCTGGAGGGGGTCAAGAAACGTGTGGATGTGGTGCTTGGGGACATGGGTTAGTGGGCTGGGTGGGGTTGGGTTGACGGTTGGACTTGATGATCCTTGAGGTCTTTGCCAACCTGAATGATTCTACGATTCTGTGAGTGGGGGGAGTCTTCTAATCTCTCCAGACTAGCAATGGTTTTATTTAAATAACGAATGCCAGGTATGCACCTTTCTGTACTTCATTAAGAAGCTTGCATTAATGAAAAAAATGTATATTTTACAGATCAGCAATCTCACCAACACCAAATTGTTAGCTGCTGTTTCTCTCCTCTGAATATTCCAATATTTGTTTTTCACAGAGCTGTTCTTCCAAGTTGGAATATAAAATTCCTAGATATCAACCCTGTAGGAAGTAACTTGTGCTCATCAGAGTTGTCTGGTTTATATGAGCTTGATTCATCACTGAACTGAATTTAAGAACCAAGCTGAATGAGAACAGACGCAGACTGATTAAGACTTTTCAGCTTATCTTCCCATAGACACAATGGTTCTCAAGACAATATTTCAGCCCTTATGAATGGAAAAAATATAACTAACCTTTTAAAAAACTGGATCAGCCAGTGTAAATAACGGATGACACTGCAGCAACAACGGGGTGTTCTAGAAAACACAAAGAACTTTGTACTTAGGGAGACTGCAGAACAGATGCCCCCGATTATTGTCTTGTGACGAGTTCTTTTTCTACATTAGCTCTGGAAAAGCTTTTCTAATTCTTCACTTTTTTGTTTTAGATTATTCCTATGGCCTTTGTCTTTTAGAAGACATAAGATTGCTGGTGCTGCTTCTAAACTGACGGAGGAAACAGCAAGACTCATCAAAAACAATTCTTTGACTTTGCATTTCCTAACAAAACAGCCAAATGCCCTGGAAGTTTCAAAGAAATAAAAAATAGCTTTACACATAAAATTTTCAGAATTGACAGAGGAAAACAATCAAGCACAGCTAACAGATGTCAGACATTTTATTTGTGGAAGGCATTCAGCTTCCCTGGCAATAAGCTAGTAAAGGAACCTTGGACAAAACACATGCTACAAGCGCCAACTCATTGGTTTTGGGGTGTTGTCGTGGTTTTTTCCAATTTTTGCTGGTTTTTTAAAAATTTTTTTGTATTTTTGAAAGTACTTTTTGAGAAGTTTGCCTCTTAGGATGGCAAAATTTGCCACATGCTTCAGTGAAACAAAAACTCCAATGGCTTACTCAGTTGCTGTTTGTGACTAGGGACTGTGCAGAGCAGCAGCATCCAGCAACTTTCTGCAGCAAAGGCAGCCACTGACCTTAGCACAAGACACGAACACATTGTGATGGGTTTGGGGGCCAAAACACACACCCACAGAATCACAGAATCACAGAATGTTAGGGATTTGAAGGGACCTCGAAAGATCATCCAGTCCAATCCCCCTGCCGGAGCAGGAACACCTAGATCAGATCCCACAGGAACGCATCCAGGCGGGCTTTGAATGTCTCCAGAGAAGGAGACTCCACCACCTCTCTGGGCAGCCTGTTCCAGTGCTCTGTCACCCTCACTGGAAAGAAGTTTTTTCTCATGTTCAAGTGGAACCTCCTGTGTTCCAGCTTGAACCCATTGCCCCTTGTCCTATCAC
>VZTO01018764.1:9124-21248 GCA_013400615.1 Syrrhaptes paradoxus | reverse complement strand
GTTAACTCTGTCTCAGCTGAACCCAGGACACACATCAAACACCACTAAGTGTCTTTTGCTAGGATGTGCAAGACAGGTACAGGAGCAGCTGCCTCATTAGGGGCTGGAGATCATCACACAAATAGAAGCAGCAAGAGCTTAGCAGCAGCAAGGGCTCCTCGGCCCTCCACCAAGAGCAAAGTCGAACCACAGCCAACCTCACGACTTTGCCGTTGGCATGCTGCACCCCTCTAGGCTCAGGCCACACCCAAGAGAGATGGGCCATGACCTATAAATAGATAAAAGCAGTTCGAACTTGGAAATCCTCTTGGCTTTGCACAAAGAGAGGAACAACTCCAATTCGATGCTTTCGCTTACAGAGTACTCGCCATTGTATTTCATCAGGAACGAAAAGATGTTTCCGGCATTCCAGCTCTCTGCTAAATTAGATGCAGATGATGAAGGCTTTTTACAACCATATGGAAGACAATGCAGCTGCAATCTCAGCTAGGCCTTGAAAGATCCTGTACATGAAGCATTAAGCTTTCTACAACACATGGGGAATCCAGGCGGTAACTACCGGCATTTCATTCCATAGTGTGATTTAGGATGATATTACAAGAAAGAAATGCTAAAGGAAGCTAGTAAAAGGCTTTCATGTACACTCAAATAAAATCAGATGTTCATGTGCTGTGTATCTGGACAACCTCTGCTTTCAATGGAAGGCTGATCTCCACTTCAAAGAGAGGATATTAGACAAAAGGGGAAAGAATGTACACCTCTGAGTAGTGGCAGCCCCAGGAAACCCAAGAACAAAGGACCAAATCCATCACTTTCCCAACACTCCCAAGACAGACCAAAGCCTACAAGGTATTTAACCCAGAGAGAAATGGAAAGCACAAGCACTTGCAGTCCTCAACCTCAACCACCAGTATATAAACGTTGCTCATTTTATTATTTTAATAGTCATGGCATCCATTGCTAATAAAACTTCTGATTACCGCTGAGAAAAGAAGCCCTTCCCTTAGTTTGTCCTCAGATATTAACACAACATTGACTGAATCCAAAACATTAAAAGCACAGACTTAAATCCCACATTCCCAAGTTTTTTTCCCACTCTGAAAAATATTTCTACACATTAAAAGTTATTTGATGGTGAATCAATTCTCCCTCCAAAGCTCCATCCTTTGGTCCCTAGTTTGATGGGAATTAGTTTGATCTGTAAATTGTGGAGTAAGCCGTTTGGACACTTGAGAGCAGGATTTTTCCTGTGATATCTTTCTCTAGTGCTTGCTGATTATTCAGAAAATTGTCCATCCACGCTACAACTTGATGCTTTAGTTCTTACACAGAATATGTTTGAAACTTCTCTAAAGGAGCTGCTATTTCTAGCTTAAGTGCCACAAAAAAAAAAAAAAATGGTGAATAGCCTGAAAGTTCAACCATCACCATAGCACTTCCCAGCATACACACACATTGGTGTTCAGGTAGCATCAAATATTTCTTACCAGACATATATGTACTTCCCTAGGACTACTCACACGAGTAAAACCTGTAGTATGGCTAGTATGACCCATCTAGCCATCCAGGTATCCTGTCACACTGACACAAACTCTGTATAGCTACTGAAGAAGGTGTGTAAGTTTATTTCCAAAACCCTTCAGTTCCAGTACTGTTGAAAACTTACCTGTGCGTTCTCAACTTTTCCTTCTTTTCATGCAACTTCAATTGCAAGACAGATATGAAGACATTCAGCTGGAACCTTCACCAAAATTCAGCATTTCCACTGGATTTTTTTCTCTTGAGGTTCTTGCAACTCTCTCTACTAAGAACATGTTCCAAAAGAAATCTGCTATGAGGAAGGCAAACACAACCAGTACAGGTTGGCTTCAGAAAAAGACAACTGCGAATCTGTTTGGGTTTTACTCTTCCATCACCTACACTACTCAACACCAGAGCACTGTCCGACCAATGGTGTATCTTTCTTACTATCAGTATTTACTACTCCAAACGACAGCACAAGTGCTGCAATGACAACTCCCACATGCTCAAGCTTGTGCATGGAGCAGCAAAAATACAAACTCTAAGAAGATGGACAACCTGCAAGATACTACAAGAAGTTAAATTCAATTTAAGCACAGGTAAGCTTTATCCTTTTGGGGTGGAGGGAGAAAGTTGCTCTGAGTTTTTACAAACGTGTTTCAAGAGGATGAGTTGGACTTCAGGTGAAATTTTCACTTGTGGCCAAAAAAGTTACTGCCTTACTTCTGCATTTCTGGGATACCCTGGTTTTAAATCCTAGAATCATTCAGGTTGGAAAGACCTCAAGGATCTTCATGTCCAACCGTCAACCCAACCCCACCCAACCCACTAACCCATGTCCCCAAGCACCACATCCACACGTTTCTTGACCCCCTCCAGGGATGGTGACTCCACCACTGCCCTGGGCAGCCTGTTCCAATGCCTCAGCACTCTTGCACTGAAGACATTTTTTCGAATCTCCAGCCTAAACCTCCCCTGGTGCAACTTGAGGCCGTTTCCTCTTGTCCCATCACTTGTTCCTTTAGAGCAGAGCCCAGCACCCCCCTCACTGCCCCCTCCTTTCAGCAGCTGTAGAGAGTGATGAGGTCTCCTCTCAGCCTCCTCTTCTCCAGCCTGAACCCCCCCAGCTCCCTCAGCCGCTCCTCGTCAGCCCTGTGCTCCAGACCCTTCCCCAGCTCCGCTGCCCTTCTCTGGATCTTCTCCAGCCCCTCAATGTCCTTCTCGTGGGGAGGGGCCCAAAGCTGAACACATTAACTTTATAAAATTCCTTGGCCTATAAAGCAGGTGCAAACTACAAGTGCATTAGAGCAACACTCAGCCCTACAGACTTTGCCATGGATAAAATAAAAAAGGAACAACTAAGACCCGATCAGGGAATATGATATTGCCAGATGGTACCAGAGACTGTCCTTTAAAATGGCATTTCTATCAAGTGACACCTTCAGGTTGGGCAGATCAGGATGCATACAGCAAGTAAGTTTGTTAGTTAACTGGTTCAGTACAACGTTACCATTTACGCAGGAGATACAGCTCGGTTATCCTATGATTTGTTTCATTCACACATTTTAGATGAATTCATTTTCATAAGGAACTGGTATGAATCAAAGCAAGGTCAACCATTTCCCTTTCTCAGGTTTGCCCCTCTACTGAATTCATAGCTCAGGCAATGAATCACAAAGAGGTATTTGTAGTTAATCTAGCTCCCAGCAGCACAAGCTGCTTCACCTGTTGGTAAGAAGGGAAATACTGGGACCCATTCCTGGCAAAATCTTATAGAAAAACAAGTTTGAGACACCCCCTCTTTGATCTTAAAATCCCACCCTCCCCAGTAACAAGTTGAGAAAGATCTTGCTAATCTTTCACCAGAGCTGAGCAGATGAGATTCTTTCCAGCATCTGATCATCCAAAATCCTGCACAGCCTGGATTTTTCAAAATCATTAATGACCGTGGCTGTCTGAAGAATACAGGCAGTTTTAAAGCTACGGGCAAGATATGTAGAGCTAAACCACCAAGAGAACTACTTCTACTTAATTTTCATCGGTATTATTAGATCACTAAATACTGTACTAATGTTATCCCTCAGGATGACACCAACCAATGGCTTCTTTTGGCAGAACGGGACAAGATCCCATAATTAGTTTGACTTTTTTTGAAAAAATCTGACATGTCTCTTCATGTACCTCACTAAGCATATCATTGGCAAATTTCACTCGCAACAGCTCACATTGTTCTTGAAAGCTTGTTGAACAACCTACAAAGCTGCTCATTTTGATTAATTAGTATGAATAGGAAAGAGGCCCGGATTCATTTTCTGGATCCAAACCACTGCAGGTGGGGGAGTGTGTATGTTCAAACCACTGATTTAATCTATCACCTCCTTTCCCCCTGCCCCCTCCTTAAACATGATTTTTATAAATTTACTCAAATTTATTTTTTTTCTGCTGAAAGTTGGCAAATGAACTTACCCTTTGTAAATATTTAGGGACAAGTAAAACACATTCCCAGGAATTCCCTAGGCAATGATGTAGTTAGGAATTCTTGTCTCCAGCTCAGGAACGCAGCTTTTCCTGCACAAACACCCGTAGAGGTGATCCAAGCGTAACACTGGCACAGCTGTGATGCGGTGTTGAGCGTTTAACAGCTCCACACCTGGTTCAACAGTTGAGAAACAGAAGGAAGGCAGGGCAAAGGCAGTCATGAAAAACTCCACTTGCCTCTCTCAAATGGAAGTGAGAAGCTAAAACCTACTGTCTCTCCTCTTCCTAAATGCTGGACACTCTAAAGAATGGTGTGAGAAAATGCTCCTGTCCACACTAAGTTTATTCTTCCCAAGAAGGGTAATGAGCTAAGAATGCACATTTCTGGCAAACAAAAAAGACCTGTCTGCTGTACCAAAAGGAAAATTGTATTTGCTGGTCCTGTAAAAAGACTGACCACATCTAACACAGCCACGGGTGCATAATTCTTTGCAGAAGATGGCGCAACAAAGGTCCAGAGCAGAGTATTTTCTGAAGGAGTTTTCACTGAAAAACCCAGGAGAAGAGCCCACAAAAGGGAGTACAGCCATAATCTCTCCATTTTACTTGGATTTACAACCCTAAGACATTTAGGAGGAGTCTGAATAAGGCATTCAAGACAAGCACCTAACTCTCCCAGAGATATCTGCTCCAGACCGCTAATTCTGCAAGATACAACCAGAGTGCGAGGACAGAAGAACTGTGAATCACAACATGAGTGGTAACTTTAGGGACCAATTATCATTTTTTGAATCCATCATAAAGTGAGGATGAGACCATCTTTGAAGAAATCCATTTTTGCCGGGCGGACAAATAAACCTAGTGACCAACATATCACTGACCCTATATATCCAGGGTCTACAGCTATTGTGCCATCACACAGAAATGACAGGAGACAATTCAAAGTCTGAAGAAAACATTGCAACCAGCTCTTTGCACCTACAACAGTATCAGATACCGGTAGGAAAAAAGGGAGTTATCAGATGGCAGCTCTTTCACAGTATTACAAATTTTAAATGAACATCAATATAAACAAAGTAGACATTTATCATGGTGATCACTATTAAGTTGATACCTGGTAATAAATCTTTGTATGTGATTTACTGCCAAATCCATGTACAAGCCCAAGCATGCATAACAGCTCCTGAGAAGATGAATAGCATCATTTTAAGATTGTTAAAAGTGCAATTATGACCACATTCCTGCCAGACAGTACTGTTGCACTATGCGGGGGGTGAGGCAGTGGCCCAGGGTGCCCAGAGAAGCTGTGGATGCCCCATCCCTGGAGGGGTTCAAGGCCAGGCTGGATGAGGCTTTGGGCAACCTGGGCTAGTGGGAGGTGACCCTGCCCACAGCAGGGGGTGGGACAGGATGAGCTTTAAGGTCCTTTCCCACCCAAACCATTATGGGATTCTACGATTCTATGAAGCTTGAGAATTTTCCCCCCCTTCTAAATATTTTCTCATCTCAAACTTGAATCCGAGTCCTACTTTTCATTATTTCAGAAGCATCCTATTACCTTAAAAGTCAACCCACAGTATTATTCGTTATGTTAGATGCTAGTATACAATAAGCTCTCAATGTCAAGCAACGCAGTATTTCAGTTAAAAAACTTCATGCAAGTGATAAGCTCCCACTAACAGTTACAATTACACCAGTGCTTTCTGGTGGGAAAGGGTTCTGGGAAGCTGTTGACCAGCCTCTTCAATACAACACCCCAAAGCCTTGCACAGCTCCCAGAAATGGGAATCCAACAGGATGAGAAGGTGGCATGCACACACTTAACAACAGCTCCACTGTGCAGACAGAACACGAGCTCCTTTCAGAACAGGTGCCGAGGGGAACCTGATCACGTCCCTGGGTCACACTTTACACGGAGGACTAAGCCACAGTCTGTCCTTTGAATTACTCAATTGTGAAGAACACAGAGGGAAAGGAAAGGAAAACTGAGATGTCGGCACCACGGCTGACAAACAAAATTAAGTCTAGACACATCTGGATATCATGAAAGCAAACATGACTTCCAGTTCTTCTCTCTGAACAATTTGCATTAGATGTGCTAAACTCTAATTTCAGGTTATTTGTATTGCAGTTTAGAAATTAAAAAAAAAAAAAAACCCACACCAGAATGGGCAATGGTCTGCTGGCAAAACCAAAAAGCCCGTGATAAGCAGCAGAGCACACGATGGGATGGAAATATCAAAACCAGTTCAAAGATACGCAGATTTCAACACATTCTTCCAGAATAAAGCTGATTGATTATCATGGTTCGCTGGGGAATTTTACTTCATGTTTGCTGGAAGGAAGGAAGGACGTAGGCAGCTCTCCCAGCAGTGTGACACTTCCTCAGAGACTGCTGAGGAATCTGGGGTACCCCAAAGGATATCTCACTTCTGAGACTCGGGGAGCATCCTGACATCATTCACCTCATGGTTCAGATTTGCAGAGGTACCTACCCTGCGAACAAACCTTTTCCCAAGGAAGTATTTAAAGCTTGAACCTGCAAAGCAAAACCTTAGCAAGCTGTCTTATTNAAAAAAAAAAAAAAAAAAAAAAAAAAAAAAAAGCAAGCTTTGGTAGTGGTAATTTGAAAGTGATGGAACAATGTACAAATCTCAGCCTTTCTGGATTCTTCCTTTCTATCCTAAGTGGCTGCTCTTGGAAAGGAACCTGCCTTTAAGATTTATAGGACAATTTGATCCTCACAAGAACTGCAAGAATCACATTTGATGGACAAAGAACAGAGAAGACCCTAAATCTTGCAAGATTCACATTTGAAAAATACATGTTGCCGCCTTCTCTGATAAAAATCGCTGGAAAGGAATACGGAGTAAACACAGATCTCTTTCTTCATTACGTTCCCTAACAGTGGTAATACATAAAAAATTATTTGGAAACTCTCTTTCCAGTTCAGTGATGTGGAAAATACATAAGATCAACAAATCATCAGCTTGTTTACCGAGTTTGATTCTTCTCCACTGGAAACAACAGAGATCATCTGGAAGGCACTCAGGGCAGAAGAATGAAGATGAGCATTTGGTTGGATGGACGCCGTGACAGCCAAGAAAAGAACACGAAACATTCCATAAATGTTTGAAGGAGAAAAACAACAACTTAAAGGGGAAGTTGCTAAACAGCAGCTCGCTAAGGCAAGCGAATCAGTGGCTCGGGAAGTACATCAGCAATATCCACGGGCTGGATAGAAACCAGCAAAGTTCCCTTCCCATAGCAGACTTACGCAAGTAAACAGCCCCTTGTTCAGAGAACAAAAATGAGCATCACCAAAAGATTTCTCAGTATTCCTACAGACAATTCTTTCAGATTTCCCGTTTTTTGAGATTTGCAGGATTTCGCATCAAGCTCAAAATTTCAAGTGTGGTTCTGAATTTGTGAAAATATAGCAGGTCGGGAAAACACATCTTAGTACCCCCCTTACTGCTAAATATTTTCACTGTATGTGAAGAAATCATCCCACAGTCAAAATTATTTCTACAATGTTTTGTACTAAGACAGCATCTACCCTGTACAGGTCAAAAGCAAAGATTTAAGCACATGAACAAGCCTGTGGACACGTAATGGCCAAAACAGCAATAATGATGAAACATTTTTACCTTTGAACAACTAAAATAATTTTTGAACTATATGACTTTTAGTTTGCAGGGAGGTTTCCTCTTGCAGTCTGTAGATTGACATAAACAACCAGAATAACCCTAAAACCACGTTCCACATTTTTCAACTCACTACTAGCTTTATATTTGTTCTATTATTCTGGGCCATCGAACACAAGGGCTGCAATTACAGCCAGCTCTCAGGTAGGTTACAAACACAAAGACACTGCAAGCTTCTCTTCTGTTCTCTCCAGAGGACTTTTTTTATTATTTGCCAGCCCTGCACACCCACAAAGGGGCCAGTCAAAATCTGGCTGTTAAGAAGAATGACAAAAATTTTCTCTGATTATAACATATTTCTATTCGACCATCACACAAGCTTACAAGAGTTCATTGTACTTTGAGAACAGCTAAAGCTCTTCTGAAGAACAGCTTCTTCATTTTCGCTGGAAAAAAAAAAAACATAGCAAAATTTGCATAACTTGGGCAAAAAAAAGTACAAGTTTATCCTGAAGACCTTCCCTCTGAATTAATTATTGAGAAATGAGTCAATCATTCATAACATACTTTATAATTTGCCGATGCTTAAGCCTGTTTATGTTGCTTTTACAACACTGCAAGGTATCCTAAGCGAGAACATGAAATTCTGGATGGCTAACTGAAATAAGGGACTTATTCCCATCATTGCTCAAAAAAAATCCTATTGGCTTCAACTTCACCATTACTTTTAAGACAATTCTCAAGGCAAAGTGTTTGACTTCAGATCATTTGTAAACACTTAATTTAACTTTTGTTTCCCCTACCCCAAATGCTCAAACTAATGCAGCATTTTTGTAAAACGCCATGCTTGAACTATTCAAAAATTTAGTGAATTCTACAGCCAGGTAAAACCCAGAATTGTGCTTGGTTTGTGCTTGATGTTTGTGATACAGTGTCTGCTTCCCGACCAACAGGAAGAATTTACTTTCTTGGAAGTGTTCCCTTGCAAGCAGTTCACACTGAATGTTTCCTTTCCACAAATGCCATAGAAAGCTGAACAGCTGTGCAAAGGCACACATTTGTGCTACTAAGTGACATAAGGCATGAGTATTAACAGCAAGCAAATGCACTGGGGAAGTGCCAGCTCGGGTGAAGTGAAGCAGTGCAAAAGCCCGGAGAGCCCTGGAGAACTATTGATTTTCTACCATGGGTATTTTTTTCCCCAGGTCTGCAAAGTACATCATTCCATTTCAGTTTCTCATCTGTGTAGACAACAGGAATAACTGAATATTCAAAACAACCCAACGGTACTTTTCAAGGAGGCAGGCTGAAGTGCTTTATTTTTCCTGTAATAGCGTTCCGGATTCCAGAACCCATCTTCAGCAGGGAACTCTGTGGATCCCCACTCTACACACCATTTTGCAGACAACCACCTTCACTTATCTCCCTACAAATCAGCGTCATTCTACACGATTTTCTCCAAGTAAACAAGTATAGCATACGATAGACCAATGAGTGACAAAAGATAAATTGGTAATGTCCTGGGTTCAGCTGAGACAGAGTTAACTTCTTCATCACAGCTAGCAAGAGGCTGTGGTTTGGGTTTGTGCTCAGAAGAAAGCTGATAACAGGGATGTTTACGCGGCTGCCAAGGTCTTTCAGCTCCTCTGGCTGTCTGCAAACAGGAGAAGCTGGGAGGGAGCACAGCCCCAGTGACCAGCCCAGGATTTGATCTTAGGGTCGGGACTGAGACCCAGAGTGGCCAATAATCTATCCCATACCATACCCGTCATGGCCAGGATAGAGGTGAGGACCCTCCGGAAGATCGGCCCTTTTGGTTCCGGATCTCTTTGGCTCCGGGTCATCTCGCTGCAGGTGGTCGCTCTCCCAAGGCCTGTCCCCCCCACCCCGGTCAGCTCTGGGTCTGGGACGCTCGGACTGTTCTCTCCGTTCCGTGAGTGCGGTTTCGGGACTCTCCCTGCTCCGGGATCGTTAGCCGGGAACAGGCTGAGCCTTGGTCATGGGGTGGGGGGCAGTGTCACTGTGTGTCACTCATTTGTATATTTGTATATAGGATTATTTTCAATATTATTGCAGTTTAGTTATTAAATTGTCCTTATCTCAACCCATGAGTCCTTTTTTCCCTTTACCCCTTTAATTCTCTCCCCTGTCCTCGGGTGGGGGGGAGCTGGGTGAGCAGGTGTGTGAGTTGACCCCCAGCCAAGGGCAAACCCATGACAGTAGAAAAGCGCTAGAACTATAAAATTAAGCACTTTTAGACAGTCTGTAAGGAAATACCTAACCCAAAAATACAGCGATAGTCCTCTGAATTTCATCTGACAGCTGTTGAAATGTTGCCAAGTCAAAAAAAGTTATCATTCACTCACAAGGCCAACGTTAAGCCTAGATGCCACTAGCAGAAGCTGACAAAAGTGCATCTAGGACTATGTTTTCAGGACAAAGCAGTTCTGATATACTCACAAAGAAATAAAAAATGCAAGAAAATCACTGTCTCCTTGTCTGAAAAACACCAGTTTATCGAGTCAGCTCAATCCTGCCCTAAGTGTCCAAGTGTTAAGAGCAGGGCTTCCCTGTGTCCCAGCTTCAGAGGCTTTACTGTCACTCTGCTCTCTCTGGAATACCTACCATGTGCAATTTTTTCTGCCTCTGCACCTTCCTTTACTGTTTCACAGAATTCACAACCAAAACAATCAGACATCCTAATGCTACAATGGAGGCCTTAATGAGATGCTACTTAATAGCAAAGCACGATTTGTTTTTTCATTTCAAACAATTTAAACCAATGGAACGGACAATTTTATTATACTGTATGACATCGCACATATATATTAAACTGGTCTCAAAAAAAAAAAAATCAGATCACTCCAATCAAACAGACTCTGTGCTCTTTCGTCCCAGGATGGCAAATGAGGATCTTTTGTCTCACCAACACCATCCTAGAATTCTGTGACCTTCTGATGACAACTTGGACAAAACTAATATCTTTTCACATAAGCTTTCCCCTAAAGCATCCAGTTGTTCTGCAGAGGTGTTTCAGCACCACCAATAGTGTCTCGAGTTGCAGCTTAAAGACACTCTCTAAAGAGCTCTGTAAAATTTTAATAGACTTGTTAAACGGGGAGAAATTGCAGGAGCGTCACAATTTCCACTCTGCTTTACTTTTTCCTACCTTATTAGCCTCAAATATTCTGCAAATGACGGACTAGCCAAAAAACACAGTTTCTTTTTGTTCCACTTTCAATGAGTCTCAGAACAAACTATTTGCTCATATCAGTTTCCAAGCAATGTGTCTAGGCATCCAAGTTTAGAAACCAGAAGAATCATTCAAGTCTCCTTGCTTTTAAACATACCCAAACCAAGAAGCTCATTTCACAGGCCTGTTAGGCTCTGTGATTTATTTCTTGACATTTCCAATAAATCATCTTTTTGTTTTTGTGATAAGACTTCAACCCTTTCATGGCTAGTCATCTATAACAGATGCCAAAAAGCTGTGTTTCTGCATGCTTCTAAAAACACACACACACCAAAAAAAAAAAAAAAAATTACTTTTTCCAGACCTCCAGCAACACACTCAGTTCATTTCTGAGCTCAAGTTTTCACCTTATTTTTTAAGCATCGACATTAACTTCACACTAATCTAAAAAGGATCTCGCTGCTACCAGCTCCACACTTGATATTTTCCAAGTTCACATCCGTAAGCCCGCATGCATCTTTTCTGCTGTACTGGCACACCACAGCTGGCATTCGACAAACGCACTCTCAAACTGCCAGTAACCTCCCCGTACAGAGAGATTTTAGCCATGCTTGCTATCTGGTTTCCATCCTTCTAATACCTCTGGTTATTCTCTGGGACAACATTACCTCCTTACTGCTTGAAATCATGAAGGGATGGACCAAAGGCAAGAATAAATCTTACACAGGGATATAAAAGAAAACCTACTGCATCTTATTTACTACCGACCTACTTCTTTACTACCTACCTACTTATTTACCTATCCTCAAAAGCATCAGGGTGGGTAAATGCAAGAATTTCAGCTGTAGTGACCACAAATCACAATTTCTAAATGGCAGAAATTGTACATTGGTAGAAGAGATGGGCAGTAGAACAGTTTTCTCTAGAAATCCCAGGCTACCTTACCTTTCTGATGATCTGACTCGTCTAAATATTTCTTCAGTGGGAGATTTGGCTGAGGGTCCACCTTTTTTCTTCTAGGTGAGCATGGCATAAGAGCAAAATTGGGCAGACAGGGGCCATTCTTCAAATTTAGACCTAGACAGGCTGGAGATTTGGGCAGGGAAAAATCCCATGCAATTGAACAAGAGCAAGTGTAGAGTCTTGCATCTGGGCAAGAACAACACCAGGTTCCAGTATAAGCTGGGTACTGACCTGTTGGAGAGTAGTGTAGGGGAGAGGGACCTGGGGGTCCTGGTGGCCAGCAGGATGACCATGAGCCAGCACTGTGCCCTCGTGGCCAAGA
>VZTO01018762.1:12148-32322 GCA_013400615.1 Syrrhaptes paradoxus | reverse complement strand
GATTTTTTTTTTTACACAGCCTTGATCAAATAGGTGAAAATATTATAGGGTCCCTCTGAAGCACTAGCCATGGCTGCAGCAACATACCTGGTGAAATAGATCAGTGGTCCAATCTGCTTTGACAACTTCTATGTAACTAAAAATAGGAGAAATAGAAGAGAAAATTTGTAGGGCTGGTAGTGGCTTGTATTTTTCAATAATTTGTCAAGAAACGAGAGCACAAATTTCCTTTGGGAAATATTAGTCCTTAGGTTTACAAAGTGCCTCAGTTGTAAATACCCATAAAAATGACAATTTGGTAGGTCGTATTTATTCTTAAGCGGGTCAAAGGACATTAGCGTATTCCTACTATATAAATCTGTCAAATACAGAATTTCTTTATGCTCCCAAATCACAAAAGCGCCTCTTACAGTCAAGGAGAAAATGTTGCATTATTGCCAATCAAGGACAACAAGCAAGCATATCGATCTCTGCCCAATAACTTTTGCCCGGCTTGCTAAGTTTTTATCACTGAAACTGGACACATCAAGAGATTGGATTTAATATGTACATATAGTGCTGATTTATTACAGGATGAAAAATACAGTCTGGCNTCTGGCTGTGCCTTCTCCCTTCCATTAGGGAGACAACAGTAAGATCTTATTTTTGTCTTCTCCAGGCTGGACAAACTCAGTCCTGTGAGCCCCTCCTTGTATGTAAAACATTCCAACCCGCCTTGGTGGCCTCTGCTGGACTTGCATCAGTGTATCAGCGTCTTTCTTGTACTAGGGGCAAGACTGGACATGGGGCTCCAAATATAGTCTCAAAAGTATCAAAGAGGAGAAGATTCACTTTCCTCAACTTGCTGTCTCCAGAATCACAAAATGATTTGTGTTGGAAGGGACCTCAGGAGATCATCTTGTCCAACTCCCCTGCTCAGGTAGTGTCAGCTAGAACAGGTTGCTCAGGACCTTGTCCAGACAGGTTTTGAATATCTGCAAGGATGGAGTTTCCACAACCTTTCTGGGTAACCTGTTCTGGTATTTCAGTGTTCAAGGATAAGCTACTGAGTTAAGAACATAGGCGCTGTACATCATCAGAAACAGATATCTGCTGATTTTGTGATGATAAACGCATGAAGCAAGTATCCTAGAGAGCAGCCAGCTCTCTGTTATTGTGTAATTATGAGTCCTGATGGCTTTTTTACCTAACTGGGCAAAAAAATTTGAGTTTTCATTTTTTTGATTGCTATTTGACTTCTTAAGGGCAACCCTTCCGTAGAATAAATGCATGCAGAAGTAGCTGATAGATTTGCTGCTCATGCTCATAATCATGTGCAGAGACCTGTAAAGGCCATATCCCACTTTTATTTCCTGATGGAGTGGGCAGAGGGACATATGTTGAATTTCTCCAGATGTGTCCGCCCTAGCCAGACACTTTGTAAAGAGGTTATATTCAAGGATTCTGTATGTTTGTCAAATTTCCAGGTGTCTAGAAATCCCAGCCTTTTCTTGGCACATGAGCAAATCCTTTCTAACATGCATGTATAGCAAATCTGACACTTACTGGAAATGCCCACTGCATGTGGTGTGCACACTCGCAGTAAATCTGATGTGGCTGGGGCTCTTGTGCATGTGCCCCGCGGATTTTCACAAGCACAACAAATTGGATGTGTCCCAAACATTTTGGATTTACTGTGCATGTTCAGATCATCTGTGCAACACATGTAGCACACGTCCGATGATGCTTTAAGGCTTGGACAGAATGCATACGCTACACAGCTCCTGGTGATGCATCTCGGTATAGGAGGAGTGCAGAACAGGATCATGGCACACTCAGCAATTATCAGTCATAGTGCTTTTCACTGGGAACCTCTAGGAAGAATTTTGCCATAGGAAGAAGCTGATTTTTGTTTTTTTCAGTCTCCTGACTTGTTACCAGATAACTATCCCGTAAGCCTTAACCTGCTTTCAGTGTGCTTTTGTATTGCACAGATTTCAAAAGGATTTTTAAAAGGCAGTGTATTTGATTCTGGGGGGGTGTGTGTCTTGACTGGAACACCCTTTCTTCACCAATGTGTGTTCAAGCCAGAAGAGAGAAAAAGAGTGAACAACTTTGAGTTGAGAGGAACATATAACCCAGAGTACACATTAACTATTTCCAGTGCCAGATGGAAATGTTGAGCTTTGCCAGCCGCCTTCAAATCACCTCTCAGAATCAGGCCCATAATGAGAAAGTTGCAACTACTTCTATGCAATTCTTACCTTTCCAGGTAGATACAGAAAGCTGTAGTTGCCAGAGCAGTGTTGAATCATTACTTCCTTCCATCTAAAGAGCCTTGGGCTTTTTCCCCTTCCAAACATTTAACTTACTTGCAGGGCTGACAGAAAAGCTGTAGATTTTTTTTCCAAATATCCATTTGCCTTTCCATTTATCTACTTTGATCTAAAATATAGAACCTGATGGTTGCCCTAGGTAAATCAAACATTTTCTATCTGCCAAAACGATTTTGCAAATGCTTATTTCATGCCATTACCATTTTTCTGTTTCTAGCAGTAAATCAAAAAGTATCACCCATTCATCCACTTTAAAAGTAATGCCTTGCCTTTGCATAATTACACATACCCAGTGGAGATCTGTATGCACAGTAAATCTATTCCTTTAAAAGGTTTCGCCTTAAGTACCATGGTGACATAAATTGGTGTAGCGCAGATTTATTTATTTAAAAGGTTTAATCTTTTAACTGATCGGGTAACTGTTATACTTCCATTGTTTGATTTGGGTGGGGATGACTTTTATTAATGTATCAGATTTACTTCTGCAGCAGAAGTTTATGTAGAAAGGTCTCACATCTTACAGAACTTAGAGCGATTGATGTGTGTGTGTAATTTCTTCTCATTACAGGTTTATTCTTAACTGGTCTTCAGGGGATCTTCACTGTATCTCCAGTAGATTCTTGAGAATTAAATAGTTTAACAAATGTAATGAGCAAACCTAAAAGAGTACACGTAGAGAAGTGTATTATGTACTTGGACATTACCTCTCCAAATTTGCAAATAACATAAGTACAGTATTAAAAGTGAGTGAGAAATTGCCAAATATAAATGTCTTCCGGTAATAAGTGTCCTGGACAGTATTTTGGCAAACTAAAGACTTAAAAAATGGATCTCTTCATTATTCTCATGTAAACTTGCTCATCTCTATCAGTCGTGCTTGTAGCTCTCAGGGGTGTCAAACCTAAAGCAGACAAGCCCAGCTGGTGGAAGCCTGGGAGTGAAATGATGAATTTTTTAGCAGATCCAAGTTTATTTTTAGGCTTTATAGAATTATCTTTCATTTCCCGGTGAGTGAAAAAAAGGAAACTTTACCAGAGCAGGAAAAAGTAACGAAACGCTGGAACCAAACTACAACTGAGCATGTAAATCTATCCCAATTGCAGTTGAAATTGTGGCTACAGTATAATCCTGCGAATATTTACCTCCATGTTCAGTTTAATGCATGTGAAAATTCTTCAGATAGGCACAGAGTCAGGCAACACCGGATCGCAGGTTAGGTTGTAACATAAGTGATGTCCTGGAGAACTGAAGAAAATTTCTAGTGGGAATGTATTTTCTGTGGATATATTTTCCATGGTACTGGATGTGAAAGTGAAATTCAAGGTGGCTATATTTCATTAGGTTATTCAATAAAAATGTGCAAACAGTTGGGGAGAGGATGGTTCATAGGAAAGTTTTGTTTCGAATCTCATTTGGTTAATTAAGGTAATTTCATTAACACAATCAAAATATTCAACCCTGTAATTTCACAGTATCCATTTCAAAATGTTATCTTTTTTGCTGGTATTACAGAGCTGTTGACACTCTTTCCTGCACTTGGAAAGGAAAAGCTGCTGTAGTATCCAAGGCAAATCTGGGAAAATGCCACGGGCCTGGAATGAGAAGATGTGTGTGATAATTACAGTTCTAGCAAGGGCTGTATATTGGAGGGAGGAAGTTTTTTACATGCAGCTCCACATCCCATGTCTGTTAACATCACTCTTTTGAGATTTCATTTAAAGTGGATCTGGCTTTTTTGGGTCTTTTTCTAATACATTAAGTAGATCAGAGGTTGCCAGCTGTCCTTTTTGATCAGAATTGATGGTGGTGGTTGCAGTCATACAACTTCACAATGGTATGGGGGAAGAGTAACAAACGCTGGGCAGCGGGGCTTGGGGAAGCAGGAGAAATACCGCCTTCAGGCATTGGGGAGCAGGTTCAGTACTGGTGTTTTGGCTTCAGTTGATTTACATACTCTGAAAGTCTGACTGAGTCTTGTTTTATGTTGGTTGTAGCCATCGCATTTCAGACTAATACTGATCTGTGACAGTAAACAGCAGTCTTTAGTATTTAGGCTGATGTGTAGAGATATACAGTGTAGTCCAACTGTTTCAGCCAACCTGAGTGACATATGCCCTGAGTAGGTAGAAAAAGCAATTTTTAACTGGTTTGTAATGGTTCTTGATAATTTTAAGGGCAGGACTGTGTGATGTAGTTTCCTGTGATACAGACTGGATTAGTAGGTGACAAAGATGCCTCTTTGAATCCCGTGCCCTAGAATGTGCTCATGGGAGCTACTAACTTGGAGTGTTGGAGACTGCAGCCTTATCCACTGAAACAGCCTCCCCTCTGTTCTGCAGGTGGGAACCAGAGGAGCCACCTTAAAGGGTGAGAGAGTACCTCTGCTCCCAAACTGGCTCAATCTTTGTCTTCAGTGCTGTTTGCATCGATGCTAATCAATGTTAATTATGGTAGTGGGGCTTGCGATGCACTCATTATAAGAGCCATCTTATTTTCCTGTGCTTGTACAGCCTGTAACACAATAGAGCCCTGATTGGGGTTCCCTAGATGCTACAAATAGTAATACAAAATATTATAATATTGAATATGTGGTTCATGGCATAAGACTACCAAACTCAGTTCATACAGCCTGCTGAAGCATCCCTTGATAATTCTGTTTGTTGTTACCACTAACTATGGCATACTGGTTATGTCTTGACAGTTGGGGCCTCAGCACAGTAAACCATTTAAGCTTTTGCTTGTGTTTAAATAGGTGCTTGGCTTTAAATTTGTGTTTGAGTCTGTGGTGGTTAGTGTAAATATATGCTTAAAGTTAAGGGTGTGCTTAAAAACTGTTCTGATTCAGCATCCTTATTGTGCTGGATTCATTATCCCACCATCACTCCATGACTATACTGGGAGTTGATGGGACAGTGTGCTATGGTATATGTTTCTTTCCTAGGTTTAAGGTTATAGGTGCAAGAACAGGAAGATGCATCCTCCCAGGAGCTGAGCAGCTAGTTGGGTGTAGGTTGTAGCAAGGGTTCCCACCTCCTGCAGGGGCTGGAAGCTGGTAGAAGCCCAGAGCTGGGACCTGATGTTTTCCTTCCTGTAGAAGCTGGGGTCCCCTTCCCAGTGTCACACTCCCTGTTGGGCATCCTTGTACTAGAAGCTGATACCTGACAGGTACAGTCTCCTGTAATGAATTTGGTTCCGTTCTACTGTTATCCTCACTTGGAATTTCAGCAGCATTGTTTATGTGAATTAATTGGTGTAAATAATTACTCAGTGTCCCCAGGCCTTCGCCTTGTGAGTTACAGAGACTTACAGTCTCATAATTTTTTTTCAAAGAAAGTTTTGCACAAAGAGTCTTTTATTGCTTGTTACCTGGTTTGTTATGGATATTGGTTCTAGCCCCATTTTTTTCAGTTCCCCCCAGACTGCATGCCTTCATTTTAGTTATCTGTGTGCAGATTAGGCGGGTGATTATCTGCCTGACTGTAGTTACTTCTCTGTTGTGTACCACACTGTGTTTACCAAGACTGTGTAACAAAAATATTTTAAATTGTTAAGGTATTATATTACCTCTCTTGAGTGTGTGTGTTGTTTTAAATGGAATTTGAGTCAGTGTTGAGTTGCTTCTATGTTTGTAATTAATTTAAAATATTTAGTATAGCAGCTAGATTTTTCCCTGTTAACTGTGCTTTACTGAAATTTCATGATCTACAGCACACCCTAGTGATATCTGGAAATCATGAAGTTAAACCCAGCCAATTTTACTTCCGTTGTGGTGAAGCAAAACTTAGGACTCCATTAAACAAAGGCCAGGAAAGTAAATGCCTTCATATCCAAGATGAGAAGCAGGTTGAATCCCTTGGTTTATAAAACAAAAAACAGCCTTAGAAATTGAGACTACCGGATATTCTTTGAAAAGAACATCCATATAATGAGTTAATCTGGATTACAATCTCTAATGGTAGGTGTATTTTACAACAGACCGTGGGGAAAAGCAGCCTAGGGTTGTGTGAGAAGAGAGGAGAATATTTGTTGTTGGGTTCCTTTTTAGATTGGAGAGAGCATGGAGAAAGCAACTAGATGTAAATAAAGCATCGTGGGGGAAACCTGCAGGCAGTCTTCACAGGTCAGAAGCCCGAATGATCATTTACTGTCCTGTGGCCAGAACATTAAAATTTATGCTAGATATTCAATTCTTCCTTTTGGAGATGGTTAGGTCACTTGGTTTTTTAGGTGATGGTACCACTAGTTTTCAGTGGCCAGCAGATTCTGATCCTGCAGAAAGATGTGACCCTACCTAACTTTTTAGGCTACCTTGTACTTGCCTTTTTCTGGATTTCTGTATTTCAACCATTTGATTTCTTTATAATTGTCTGAATGCACAAACTGGCAAGGGTTCTGAATTGGATGCTGTTGACCCCCTGATGGGGTGAGAGGAGAAAGCAAGTTTGAGGAGGACTCTAAGAAGCATAATTAAATAGTCAAGAAGGAAGGCAAATATTTATCAGAGGTGAAATCAAATTGGTGATGTGTGGATAATGCTGAATGGAAGTGAAAACAATATGAGCAACAGAGAAGAGTGCAGGCCTTGTAAGTTATGGTGGGTGAAGTTAACCCTCATGTGAGTTCTCAAAGAGAAACAGAATAAATCAGAGAAACGCAAGTTAAGTGTCCTAACCTCCCAGTGTGTAAAAGCTGTATGACTATCTGCTGCAGATGCTGTTGAGGACTCGAGGGGCTTGTGCAGGTTCAGTATGCCTGTAGGGTGGTTGTTGTTCGCTTTGTGTGGTTAAGCTGCAAACAACTAAGCTGCTCCAGAAAAAGCAGGTTTAGCCAGCAGACAGTGCTGAGGCTGGTGTTGTTTTCACGAAGGGCCGTGAAACCCTGACAAGTGCAAGGCAGCCTATACCGGTACCCTTGACCAGCGTGCATCTCCAGTTTGGCTCAACTGGAAGATCTGCTCCTCCATCTCTGTTACATGTACAGAGCATTAATTGTCCATGTAAAGCAAAGCTAAAGATGGGGTCCTGCTTTGTGGTTGCTCATGCATAAGAAATCTGTAATATTTTGGGGAGAGACAAGTTTCCTCTCAGACCTCTGCATTTCACTCTTGTCAGGTAATCCAAACAATAATGGAAATTAGCATTTTGTTTTATGTAAATAAAAACAAAAAGTTTGCAATAATTTATGGTATTTATTTAAATGTCATGCAAATTACTTTGTGAAACTTAAGGGGAAAAGCAGCACAACTGAAACAGTACAATTGTTTCCAAGAACATTCATTTCAAATCCACATACAATATTTCATTCATGCTTAATTATTTCCCCAATGCTAGTCTAAGCATTACTAGTTTCCTTTGTCTTTTTGCTTTTGCATGCAGTGTGATTAGCAAAACTGCTTGTGCTCTACCAACTCCTGCACATATGGGGTTTAGCCTCATTGTTCAAGGGGTGGAGCAACAAGCAATATGAACACTCATGCTGCCAAATTTGGCACACGTGAGCCCTCCAAAGTATACAGATATCGCCTGTTTCGTTTAATCCCTGTCCATATTTTGCATTGCTACCATAATGGCAACTCCATTGTCTGGGTGTATTATTTGAAGCAGCTTTTCTGCCATTGTTTGTGCACTGTAATCCTTGAGGTTTCTGTAGTCATCGTGAGCAGCTTACTTGAAAGAAATCACTTAGCTCTCACAGATCACTCTCTCTGAACCTGCTGGCAAAGGAGCAGGCCATGACTAAAGCATGAGACCTGTGATCTTTCTGAAGAAAATCTCTTCAGTAGAGTTTATAATTTGTTGCTTTCATGTGGCTCTGTTCTCAGGGTTTGGACTTAGTGTTATCTTTCGTCCCCCATGGAATTTTCTATGAGGCATGATGGGAATGTAGGCTGAAAAAAAAGAGTAATAATGCTGGCTGTGGCTGTGTACCCTAACAACATTTTACACACATTTCACATGCTGGCAAAGGGAGACATCTACTGTTTGACAGAAATTAAGGACAGTTGTTTACTCTAATTGCAGGAAAATCTTAGCCTTTTATTCTTCCATGGTATAGAGATTGGCATATCCTGCTGTGAGTCTTTTCAACAGACTTTTGAGAACTTAATGCTTGTCTACTTAGGGCAGAATGAAAGATGCCCTGGAACTTGTCATAGAAAAGGGGCTGCCCAGTTCTTTCCCTCTCTAGCATTCAGTCATCTGCTTGGTCAATGCCCTCTACTCCAGTGGCACTTCTCTCTCTTGATTGTGTATACGCATGCTGTTGTAGGTAAAACCATTTGGTGTTCGCTGTTCTTTACAAACCATGCCCATTCCTGGTTCTGAATGCACATCATTTTACTCCTGAGACAGTCATTTATGACATTTTTAAGGCAGTGGTTCCCAAACTGAGGTCTGCATAAAGCCAGCAAAGGGCCTCTTTGCAAACTCCACTTCTTTTTGTTTCCAAAGCCTAGATCACATTATAGGACAACTGTAAATAGTGTGTAAACACTGCCCTGCTCTTCATTTAGCTTAGCAATAGCTCTTTAGACAACCCTGATGTAGTCACACAGGTATTATGTGATCCCAAATGGTGACACCCTTGTGATTGCAAGTGAAGCAGAGAGGCAGTCCAGGAGGCAGTATTAAAATATAACATGCTAAAGTGTGGAAGTCTGAAAATCCAATTGTAACACATTTAAGTATTTGCAGTGACTTCTGGAAGCTTTAAATCTGGTCCATCATTGTAAAAAGTGATTCAAATTCACCTTTCCATCTTCTTGCCTCCAACCTTCCACATGAGAAAAGAAGATCAGGCAATGCAATCTGCAAGCTGGCCTCTTCCACCCTACTACCTAGCTGACTGAGAGCTTCTCCCTTGCCTGACACATTATCAGAACTCAAACAGAAGAAGTCTGGAGAGAATTGTTCTGTTTCCAGAAGAGCAGGAAACTTAGTCTAACAGCTTTGTAAAATTTGAAGTCTCATTCAGCACCTGTGGAGCTGGTGTGAGGTTGGAAGTGAAGTCAGCCAAGGGCCCTTGACTCTGGTGGGACTTAAGTCAGGTTCTTTGTGCTTACTCTTTCTATCTCCAAAGTACTGCATATTTAGGGCCAGGTGAACATTTACTATTCTCAGACTCCACAAGCAACAGGTTATCGTACACAGTTTTCACAGCACTGAATCAAGCATGGAAATCTACCACTGATATTATTCCAGACACCCTCAAATGTCATCCTTCCATCCTTGATACTAGAATGCTTTGTTCCTTAAGTGAATTTCCAATATGCATTTTAGGTCTGATTTTGAACTTTATCTACTTTATGTACGCCTTTCAAATAGAGGTTTGAAGAAAGCTCAGAGACACTTTTCTTACATATATTCTATAAAAGAGTGATGGATGAGTGGAGGAAGTGGTTGTAGGAGACTGTCTCTTTTTTAGCTCCTCTCTGGAAACCTTGCAGGTATTTGTGTAGCTATTTTTTAACAGGATTTTACTTCCACTTCAGTGTTCATACATGCTATAACATATAAACACGTGAGCTAATTGCAAGACACTGACTTTTACATTCAGATTTGCTGTACATTTTTCTGAAAAGGTCACAAAATGGCTACACTGTACCAGTAAACACAATTACTGAATTGGGCAGCTGCTGAGGAAGTAAAAAAACAGGATGAATGACTACTATAATAAGAGTCTAAAAGAGCAGAAGATAGATATGCCACTTGCAGTTAAGGATATGCTTTAAATATCTTTAACAGCTCACTTGGATAGTGCTAGCTAGCATGTGTGCTTTCTTCCAAAGCACCAGCCTGTATTTTTGGATCATCTTTCAAGACTGGATGATGCAAGGCAATTAACAGTGTTGTGTGACCTTCTGTACCAGTAGTCCATCTTTTTGGCATTGAAACGGATTTTGCCCAATTTGTCATTTTATCACCTGCGAGTGTGTGGAGAGACCAAAGAATCACCTTTTACAGCAGCAGTGGAATGATTTAGTTCAGTCACACTGTTTTTCAAAATTCAAACTGCTTCTTACAAGCTGATGAGGCAAACCTCTTCTTTGCTTCATGTCACATAAGGTACATTGAAAGGCTGTGAAGACACAGATGTTCTATAGCTTCACTTCATATGCAAAAACCTGTTATATCCTTTATTTGCATCCAATTATAAGTCAGACCCTGATGAATATCTAATGTAGGAAATGGGGAAGAGATTTGCCATCAGACATATGCTTTGCTTGTTGTGGATCTCTGTAACCTGCTATTGTGTCTTCTTGTAGTGATTTGGTCATTTTTACTATAGTATTTACACCTGCATGCACAGAGGTGAAGGGTGTTAATAGATAAAAATTAGAGTTAGGTTCTTGATTTTAGAAATGTTGCCTTGTCTCATTGTACAGAGTTCTGGAGAAGGCACCATTCCTTTTAAGCAGCCATTCTGCAGTTGCAAAATTTCCCTTACCAAGTGGCTCTGTTTAGGGATTTAAATGCTATTGCATTATTTTCATATTCATTTTCTCTTTTGATATAGGATGTGCCCTCTTTGATCTTGTGAGTCTCACCATTTTGTTGGTAATCCAGAGTATAATGTCAGGAACTCAGAAGTTCTAAAACTGTATTGTTGTCAAGAAGGGAAGGTTCAAAGTGTAAATATAATATGAAGCAGAAGTGACAAAGTTGTTCAGAAATGATTCTGCTACTCCCATGACCTTGGAAGAGCAGGCATACTAGTGTGTTATACTGTCCAGGGAGAGATGTAGGTAGTCTAGAGCCCTAGATGTTAGACAGGGATAAGCAAAGCAGCTTTTGTTTACTGCAGCATAGGGTTTTCCAGACTTCTGGGGAAACTCATAAAATCTCTTACCCTCCCAAACTTGTATACAGTTAAGAACCTGCTTTGTTATATCTTCCATCCCTTTTCTTCTCTGTGGACTACTCCCCTGACATGTTCTGGGGAACACAACATTTATTATTTTTCCCTCTTTTCTTCTTGATTTGCTGTAACGTTGTAAATTAAACCATCCTCACCGGTATCCAAGTTAACACATTGACACGAAAGGGAAATCTCAAGGGTGTTCTTAGGTGCTTTGCAAACCTAGAGAAATGGATCTATATTACTTGCATGTGCCTCAAGTTTTGAATGTTTTTTTTTGTGCCAGTGTGACAGTAAGAAATTTAAAGATTTTAAGGGGAAAAAATGTGCAAGTAGATTAAATGACAAAACTAAGTCTGTCACATACAGTTGCCTAATCCTTGTGTTTTCTCCAGCAATCTCTGGCACAAATGAAAATTTAGAGAAATGGCTTTTTTTCTGTCCATCAAGATTAAGTGTCTCATCTTAAAAAAACCTGTCATGGCTTCCTGTGAAAGTAATAGGTATTTCAGATAATTGCACCAGGTATTTCTGGACAGTTCATCTGGACCGGGTATAGTCTGGAGGGGCATTTTCTCAAGACCATGTAAGAAGCAAGCTGCAAGCCAGAGTGAATCATTCTGTTGGTAGCAACAGCCCGTCTCCAGCTGAAATTGTTCCTGGTGCCCCTTGGCCTAGCTCCTACTATGTCGAAAACTGTGAAAATATGCAGTGAACCCAGCACACCGAGGACATGCTGACCTGGCTTATAGTTATTTTGGGTCCTGCAGTATGTTAGGAAAGGACTTGACAAAAATCTGCCAAGTGGCTCTTCGAACCAGAATACCAATGGCACCATTGCTGTAGCTGATTTCTGATGCTTGCTTTTGACAGACTTGAGGATTTTGGGGTGTGAGAGGCATGGGTTCTTTTCCTCTTGATTTTTAAGAGTATAGGAAAATTCCTAGTAACCTGAAGGGGAAAAAAGATGTAAAACATCCTGAGAAAGGAAGTTAAATAGTGAATAAATTCTATAAAAGGGACAAAGAGAACTATGATACAGGAGTAGCAATAACATCAAGTACTGATAAGAGCCCAGCATACTGCAGTGAGTACAGGGAGATTACTGGCAGGATCCCATTTGCAGCAGGACCACCTTGAACTGCTCTCACCCTACTTCTGGAATTTAAAAAACATGTGAATGTTTGTCTCGGGTACTATTTGTTAAGAGTGTATATTGAAATGCGCAGAAATACCGCTACAATTACAGTGACAGATCCATCCAGAATACACAATCCTGTACAAGAGAATATAGCCAGCAGAGCTGTCCCTTCTCGCATTTAGGATGAATTTTTCCCGACCCGCAAGAGTGTGGCCAAGCCCCTGCCATGGCGAGGTGTGGGCAGCCACCAGATGGAGCCCACCGGGTAGCAAATGTGGTCCAGAGCAAATCTATCACAGGCCTTGCTGCTTCAGTGAGACCAAAACCAGGACTTATGTGCTGTTATTTAGCCCAAACTCACGGAATGCTTGGTGAAGTGTGTGGTGTGCCAGTTCATGTGTGTCGATTGATGGTCACCAAGGAGAGTAACAGGCATGCCACCAGCTGGTGTCTGGTAACTACGTACAGAATCAAATCTTAATCCAGTTGATTGCAATAACCAGATTCCCATTGACTTCAACAGAGTCAAATTTCTCTGAATGTAGTATTGTTTACAACAGCGTGTACATACTTACAGGATACACTTTGCACTGTTATTTCACATTTTCATTTTAGTAACTTCTACTACAGAGAAAAAATAGACCTAATAAATACCTACTGATGTAGCCCTAATAACCTGTGTTTATTTTTAACTGGAGTAGTGAAGTAATGAATCAGTTTGGGATAGAGTGATAAAAAATTCCATCCTTCCGTGGTTGGCAGACTTCATTGCTTTTAATTTTGCTCCTTGGAAAGCTGCTTACAGCTGAAATTTGGCGTGTTACTTTTTAAAATGTTCATGGCATTTTGATTCTTTGCTCATTTTAGGAATTACATTTGCTTTTTACGTCCAAATCATAAAAATCAAGAGCACCCGTAGACCTGTAACATTTTGAGTTGTTACATAGAGAGTTATTTTATGTGATCATATAAAGCATGGGGAGGTTAAGAAGTCCCCAGTGCAGCCACAGGAAAGGGACAAAAATTGTGAGTTATAGTCTTCCTTTTTCTTGTCCTGCTTTTCCATCTTCTCAACAAGGAACTGAGGTGAGATAGTTTACCTTAAATCAGAAATGAAATAATAACAACCGATTAGTTGACAAAACCAAAAACCTCTGTTAATAATCTCTTCTCGGGAAACAGCAGCATTTTTAACATTAGGCAGTAATTTTTCAAAGATTGTACTGGTGTTAAGAAGCTGTGATAGTTCAGGAGCCATATGTGACACAGCTGTTTAACGTGCTTCAGCATCGCCTCTGATTGCATATGGTGCTGTGTCGGACTAGCACCCTGCGCTGTGCGGGGCTGGTGACTGAAATAAACCTGGGTGAAGGGTATGCAACAGTAGTCTCAGATTAGGGGCAGAGGTGTTTTAGTAGCATTCTGTGGCAGGCAATCCCGTTCTTCCTCCTCTTGTGACAGCTCAGCTGGGATGGGAAGCTGCTCCTCCAGAACACCCTGAACACCCGGTGACATTGTGTCACATCCTTCCCGCGTGCCTGCGCCCGCGAGCTGCAGATGCTCCCGGGGCGGGTCGTGCTGTTCCCAAGCGCGCACCGAGCTCCGAGGGAGCGGTCACCCCGCGGTGACCCCCACCCGGGCCCGACCCGGCAGCACTCCGCACTGCCGCGGGGCCTGGCCCGGTTCGCCGTCGGTGCCGCCGCGGGGGCAGGCGGGAGGCGGCGGCACCAACCCCACACCCGTGGCCCGGCGCCGCTCCGGGCTACGCGCTTTCCCCATGGAGNCAGGGCGCAGCAGAGCGGAGCGGGAGGCTGGGCTGCGCGGGGGTCGCCCCGCCGGGCCGCGCTCCTCCCCCGGCGCCGGCGGCGCCGCAGCTGTTTCCTGCCTGCCCGCTGCGAGCCGGGCGCTGCCGGCTGAGGTAGGCGGCCCGGAGGCGGGAGGAGGAGGGAGGATGGGCCGCGGTGGTGCTTGGCCGTGGCCGGGAGGGCCCGCTGTCCCCACCGCGTCCTGGGGAGCTCCCCCCGACCCGGTGTCGGCGGGGTTTGCGTTTGCGGCGGCCGGGAAGGTTCCAGAAGAGGCCGGCTGCGGCCGCCGGGCGCTGAGGGGAGCGGGGCCGGGTGCCGGGGCTGTCCCGGGAGGGCGGGTCGGGACGGGCCGGGGGTGTCCCTGGGCCGGGCCGGGCCCTGGCCGCGTCCCGGGGATCACCGCCGCGCCGTGGGGCCGGGGCGGGGGGGCTGTTTGGGCACGGCGGGAAGAGCCTTAAAATCTTGAGATGGGATTGAAATCTCCTTTAGCCTCTGGTTTCTCTTTTCCCCACGTTACATTGTAGCTGTGTCATCGTTTCAGCAACAGCAAATGTGACATGGGCGGTGTGGGAAAAGAAAGGAGAAATAGCTGAAGTGTAATTCCATTTCAGCTCTTTGAAAGAGTTTATAATTACATTTTTATCCTCAGCCTATTTTAGGCATAAAGATTTTAATGAATTTTTAAAAATTCAGAGCAAGTTGATTAGTTGTGGTGAGCTGATGTTTCTGTGTTTGTAGTGAGTCAGGGAAAGCATCTTCGCTTTCAGGCTTAGTTCAGACTTTGAAGCGTTCTGTACCAAGTGTCCCTACAGGGGAACGAGCTCTGCTGTTGATGTGTTTTCCAAGTGTCAGCTCTTTTTTCTTTATTAACTGAAAGTCTGATCATTTTGGCTTCAGTATCAGCTAGCTCATGCAAGTGACCTGTAACTCCTTCTTTCTCCAGTAGTGCCTTCAAAATGGAGAAACTGTCTGGGAAATGAAAAAAAAAAATCCACCCTTCATTTATAAAGATATTGACTTATTTAAAAAGATATTGACTAAGTCTAAAAAGGTTTTAAGTGCTGAAGGACTTACAGCCAGTCTTTCAGAGATACTTAGAAATTTTCCCATCCCGGTGAGTGGGATTTCTATCCTAAGTGCCTAGGCAGGTTAGGCCTCAAATTTCCTTTAATCTCAGTGGAAGGAGATTTTTCCCACTGAATGTTTACCTGCATATTTAGGCATTGAAGAGCCTTCTAAAATTAGCTCTTTGGTTCCTAGAAGTAGTCTGTTCACATAATGAGTAATTTTGTTGCCTCTTTTGTTAAACTGATTAAATGCTTTGATAAATGTACGCACTTTGATAAATACACAAAAGAAAGTAAGCAACACCCTTAAGGTTGCAGTTCTTACAGAACTATAAAAGTGCTGTTTTATGCATTTCCATTGAATTCAGATTTTCTAGCAAATAGATTAATCTCTTACCATCTTCTAATATAGTTGAAACTCAAACAAAAATGAGCATTTGATTTGTATAGTCAGCAACACGATTATATTATTATAATAAATATTTGTAGATGTAGTGAATCCTTGTGGTTGGCAGAGAAGAGTAGCAAATACAGAGCAATCAGCATGTTTTAATCTTTACACCAGTAAGTAGGAGCGGAGCCTGCCTTAGGAAAATAACTGAAAATTACAAATGCAGAGCAGGGTTTAAACTATATTTAAATTAAGTTTTACTGGCTGCTAATGCCAACCATTACTTAAGTCAAGCCACCTGCTTTGCAGATTTTAAATACTAGACTGGCCTCTAAAGGTAGGATTTTCAGAAAGTGGTGATTTTGGAGCACAAATGCTACTCAGGCCAACAGTATGCATACACACCAGTGATGAGACTGTCCTTCTTTGCAGATAGGAATACCTTGAATCCCTGCCCACACACCAGCTAGCTATTATTGAAATAGTTAAGGGATTTATGTCCTGTTTAATCATCAAGTCAGATCTTTGTGCATGCTGTAGTTTGTGAAATTGTGTTCTTTAGTCTGCCTCAGTTGCTGAGTACTTTGCATTTGTTTTCGATCTGGTGCTGATCTCATATTTGTTATAAAAAGTTGCAGTACCAATAGAGCTGTTGCTATACAGTTGAGATATAATAAATTGTCCTGGGTTATCTCCTGAGCATCTCTGCTTGCAAAAGTATTTGCTATTGTCTTGAATTTCCAGTTTAAAGATCTACATAGTTCATGTATCTGCTTTCTAGTAGTTGTATGGAGATTTTCACCCCGCATCGTTGCTTATCACAGTATGGTGTCCATCACGATAAAGTGAGCTCCTGGTAAGAGGACTTAGACCCGTGTCTTCATCCGCGCCGTGGGGCCGGGGCGGTCCTGTAGGTGATTTTTGCTCTATGTACACGCACATGGTAGAGATGTTTACTGAGGAGTATACTCTGTTAACTCGATAGGAGGTTGTGAGGAGCAGTGAGGACAGTACAGTGGTGGGCCAGGCCATGTACTTGTTAGAATATCTCCTCTGTTCACATTTGGGAGGGTGTTCAATTTTGTGTGAGTAGGATGGTGAACCTGGGGGATGAAGTGGCTTTTGCTTCTCTAATGTCATAATTCTGTGAAGGGGAAAGGAGGATAAGAAGATGTGAATGTTCAGTAGGAAAGAGATGAAATGAGGTTCACACTATAGATGAATCTGGGGACCCTCTCTGGTTGTTTACATTAATAGGAGTTGGGTGCGATGTTCTTTTTTTGGTTTAATTTGTTCTATGTCATTTTTCTTCTTAAAAAGTTAATAAACTAGTTCTGAGGTGCGATGACTTTCTAGTAAAACCCATTGGTTGTAGGCTCGAAGATGAGATACAAACACAGGACGTTATCGTTCGCTTTGGACAGGTAGAGCAGGATCATTGGTCGCTTTGCTGCCCAGTCCCTGGGGTGAAAGAGAGAGCATCATCTAATTTAGTCAGAGAGAAGTACAGTCTAACATCTCAGATGGGTATTTGTGGAGACTACAGAGAGAAGAGGAACGCAGTTGCTCAATTGCAGTAGAACAAAGAGGGAAGATCTGTTGTACAACAAAGCTTGATTTCTTGGTGACTTCATTTTCCAAAACTCATGGTATTTTTTTTTTTTTGTTCTTGAAGTGCTGAATGTTCTCAGTGCCACATGAAGTCAGAAGGGGCTGTGGAGGCTCAGCAACTGTGAAAGCCAGGCCCCATTTCCTGGGTGTCATTGACATTTGTATCCCTCCACTAGTGCAGATCCAGTATTTTACATTCCTGGTGTTTCTTAATGTCTGGGTGGATTCCGTAGAGAGTAATTTGTTGCTAGCATCAAATTGCACATTTGTTTACTGGGCAGTTACACAGTCAAAGTTTATTTTTGTCTGTCTTCTGGTTCTTCCTCTGACACATAAAACTTAGAGGTCCTTTTAATCTGGAGTAAGATTCTTAATCCTTTGTAGTTCACTGGCATTTTCAAATACAGTTATTTTCTTATTCTGTCTGCCCAGTGGTTCTGATTATTAGGTTGATGTGAACTGCAGCTTTGTGCTCTGCATTCTTGCAGTTGGTTTCCTGGAGATGTTAACCAGTCTGTGAGGTGTTAGAGGTTTGCAGCTGCAGAGCTTTATAAGCCTTTGGTTTGATTTCCTCAGCCTAAAGCTAAATGTCTGTCTGTTGACTTTTTTGGAGGGGCAAGGTGTTTTGTTTTTTGAGGGGTTTTTTCTAGAGTCTCTGTGATGCAGCTTGCTAATGTACTTTTAAAATATCCTGCTTTCATGGCCTGTAGTGTATGGTTAAAAAAAAACATGCTTATTGAGTATTGTCGGATTGAGCACCTTGATTCTTCGTCAGAACTTGAAACTGTCAAAGGAATTCGCAATGGTGTGACGTTGTAAAAGATGTCTGGAATGTTGGTCTGCTCATCCATGTTTTTGCACTGAATGTACTTTATGCGTATGTGTTGTATTTGTGGTTTATGTTTTAATGGCTTCCACTAGTGCTCTACATGTAGACTGTAAGTAAAAGATAATGTATGTGCTGTGCCTCAGCTGCTATATTCAGCAAAAGTCACTACAAGACTTAAAATCAAGTGAATGTGCTAAGAGATCATAGAAATACTTGTAAGAGTTGAGAGAAAATGAGCGCTCTGTGTGAGGTCTGAGAATTTTGAGTGTGAAACTTGCATCTGGAATTAAGCAGGAATGGCTCTGCTGTGCCAAGGACCTTCCTCAATCAAGCCCCAAAGCAGCAAATTCATTTCAGTGCTCGGGCAGTTGGGTTAGTCCGAGGTCGTGCTGAGGAGGTGCAGGACAAGCACAAATCGGTTCCTGTCTCACTGAGGGGAGAAACTGAATCCTGCAGCACTTGAGGCTTCTGGGTGCTGCTGTGAATGTTACTCGGAGTGGCAATCTGCTCACCTTTTGTTCAGAAGGTGAAAACAAATCCTTAATCTTCTCATTTTCCAATGTTACTAAGCTTGGCAGTGTGACCTGTGCCAGATGTGTGGTTTGGTTTGGTTTTTTCCCTCCTGCTCTAGGATGCACAGAGCAGTTACTTGTTGATTACTCTGAGCTTGAAGCATATTGAATGGATGATCTATAACTCTGGAAGCAGTGTGTCACTCTGCTGTCACTAACCAGCACGCGCTGCCCTTCGGATACACCATTGTGTCATACACCTGCCAAAAACCCAAAAGCAACAATGGCAAAGTGAAGAACTTCTCCATTTTCCTTAGGCTGGTGTGGAGATGAATGAAGTAGTGAGAGAAATGTAACTCTGATGAATTTCCTGCTGTGCCACAAAAATATAAACAAGAAAACCTTTGTGCAACACAAAGCAGCAATCCTGTACCCAGATTTATCTAAGTTATAAATTAAAACCGAAGCTTTTACTGGATTAAATGCAAAAATGTGTCTCTTTTTAATACAGGGATGATGTATTGCTTATTTAGTGTATGTTCCAGCCTAGTGAATCACACTGGATAGGGTCACTCTTGACAATATTTGCACAGAGTTTCTTGACCAGTTGGAATATGGTACAAATGTAATTTTAATTTCTTTTCATTCCTACATATTATAGTGAAAGCAATTACGAAGTTATTCACCAAACACTCATCTGTACAACAGCACTAAGGTTACACATACAATAGTAAAACTGTGCCTTCTGTATATATGTGATTCTATTTTTAATCATGTTCATTGCTCCTTTTTGGTTTATTTCCCCCCCTGGAAGCCCCTTCCTCTGTTGGTGTGCAGAATGGAAGGTATATCGCTTTTTCTGACTGTTCAGTGCTAAGTCTTTGGGCTTTATTTTCTGAACACTCCCCCAACTCTGCTCTGGGGATGGAGGTTCTCAATTTTATAGTTTTTTGTCTCATCTCATTGATCCGAATCAATGTCTGTCATTATTTTTCTGATATCCTCTGTGGTTTCATTTGCAATTTTAGTAACTTTTAGCTGTTTTGAAATGGGCTGGGTTCTCCCAGAAATGAAAGAGGAGGCATTTTTTTTTTTCCTGTATTGACAATCTCTCTGTCCCTTTAGTTTCGGAGACCCCTGAACTCTCTTTTTTTCCTAGAAGTCATTTAGCAGCAAGATTTACTCCCTGTTCCAGTGATCAAAAGATAACTCTCAACTTTTTTTCTAGGATCTTAGCTTGCCAGGATGCCTATCAATGTTGATGATGTGATGCAACTGTTCTACCATCTATCTCAGGAGAAGGGGATGAAAGCTGCTGTCAAACACTCTGGTCGAGGAGCCCTGCTGGCGGGTGCAACGGCATTTATTGGGGGTCTGGTGGGAGGTCCACCTGGAATCGCTGTAGGTAAGTGTGTTTTCCTTAAGGAACTGTAAGTGTGATTAACTCCTTGAGCGATAAGCTAGTAAGTCTGTGTACTAGGTATGGGTTGAAGGAAAGGGGTGTGCAGCGCTGAGATTTCATGTAATGGGGCTTTAACAAGATGCTATTTTATATGTTGGCATTTTAGAAAAGAGGTGTTCATCAGGAAGGCATGTGTCAGTGTTTCCTTCACACTGAAGTTATTCTTGGATGTGTTTTCTCATTTG
>VZTO01018761.1:69409-81317 GCA_013400615.1 Syrrhaptes paradoxus | reverse complement strand
GGGACGCGGCGAGAAATGCTGGAAACACTCACTGTACAGCGAGGGCAGAGCCATTCACCGTTTGGTATCTCCGGCAGCGGCGGGTTCAGGCAGTGCAGGTGGTAGGAGGACGGGCAGGTGTCGCAGCACAGCAGCTCCCCGCCGTCCTTGCACACCCGGCAGAACTCCATGTGGTCGTCCTCCTCCTCCTCCTCGCCACCTTCCTCTTCCTCCTCTTCCTCCTCCTCCTTCGGCTCCCACTGGATGCCCTCCTTCTCCTGGGGGAGCACGGCCAGCGTAACGCTGAGGGTTCCCACCACCTGCCCATCCACCCCACGGCCCCGACCCCACTCACACAGTGGGGGCAGCTCCACTTGCCCTCGGGGGCCTTCTCCAGCTCGGGGTCCAGGCAGACGAGGTGGTAGGCACGGGGGCAGGTGTCGCAGAGGATGATCTCCCCTCCCTGCTGGCACACCTCGCAGTAGTCCTGGTGGTCTGTCTCGTAGCCGTCCCCATCTTCAACTGCAAGCAAGGGACAGGGGCGGTCAGAGGGACGGCAGAGCCGGCAGCTCTCCTGGGAGGGAACGGGACGCTTGCTCCTCTACCGTACAGTTAAGGAAATCAGGAAAGTACAGTTAAGGAAATCAGGAAAGCGTTTCGCCTCGGACCCCTCCTGTGACGTCCCCCTACCTCTCTGTCCCTCAGCACCACAGCCCATCTGTGCCACAGCATCATCTCACCTCTGTCTCTCTTTCTCTCTCCACACTGTATCATCCTTTGGTTCCGTCAGGCTCTCAATGGAGAATGCCAGAACCTGGAGAGGTTGCAAGGGAGGCCGGTCAGAGAAACCTCCCCAGGTACCAGCGCCGCCAGCTGCAAACGCACCATGCAAGGGTGACACGGCCGAGGAGGAGGAGGAGGAGGAGGAGGAGGGCTCCTCTCCTGGGACTACTCTGCTCTTCCTGGGTGCTCACTGGCACAGGGGCAGGAGCTCTCTCAGCTCGGCGCGGACGGAAAGAGGGAGGAACAAGGGCTTGCCAGCGCTGGAACAGCGTGTCTCCACTCCCAGATCCACCACAAACTCCCAGCGCAGACCTGCGACCATCCATTCCTCCAGCACGCGGCAGAAGCTGCCCAGCTCCGGCACAGAGCCACAAGCCGGGAGGAGATGCGATGCCCAGAGGCCAGCCCTGCCTCAGGACTGATGGGGAGGGTGGCCAGCATCACACCCTAACCGAGCCCTGGCCCAGAGGCCAACCTTCCACTTCTCGGATGCAAAAACCCATCAGCAAAACTAAGAAGCCAAAGGATGTGCCTGGACCTGAAGCATCTCATCCCGAACAAGGTCACAGGGTAGAAAGGCAGCACCAGCCCCGGCCGGAGCAGGGCTCGGGGCAGCTCAGCGCAGGGCGGCTGCTCTCAGCGGCAGCAGGGGGATGGAGCTGCCATCACGCAGAGCCCACACACAGCCCTGTGCAAGGGGAGGGATGAAGGAACACACACAAACATAGCCACACAGCCACCGGAGACCCTGACCCATGCTTTCCACCACTGTTCGCATGGTTCCCTCCTCCTGCCTCGCTACCACAGATCCACCTCTGCCTGCTGCCAATCTCACACAGGCAGAAAGTCCCTTGTCTGAACGCTTCCTTTCCGCAGCCTGCCCGACTCCACTGGGAGCTCGCAACAAGCTGTGTCTCTCCACAGGCTGCTCCTCTGAACTCCCCTGGAAGCCCCACAAACTCTGGAACTTTGCTGCTCGAGGACAAATCCTGGCAGGACCCCAGGCACAGGCAGGGTGCCACCCCGGTGCCCAAAGCGCAGGCAGGTCCTGGGGCAGGGGGGCTCAGCCGTGGAGGGGTGGGGGCTGCAGGCAGGCAGACAGGGCAGGTGGGCTTTGCGAGGGCAGAGCTCTGCAACCACGGCTCTGCTGGAGCCACCCCGGCGGGTGACACGGAGCTGGGTCAGGGGCGGATGAACCCCAGGCAGTGTCCGGAGGGACAGCTGACTGCGGATGGAGGGAAAAGCCACGCTGCCGGGCTGCTCCGTGCCGGCAAGCCAGTGCTCTGTGGCCGGATCCACTCGCTGCCTTCCTGCAGGCACGAGCCGGCCAGGACACCCAGAAAGCCGCAGGCACTCCCCGCACACAAGCACAAGCACGTCCTCTGCCACCGAGCCAGCGCCTGACGCAGCTGGGGGCTGCAGGGGACAGGGAAGCACCATCCAAAGGGGAAAATCCAAACAGAACAGGAACAGAGTACAAAGGATGGCCTACTCCTCTTTTTCTTTCTCCTCCTCTTCCCTCTCTTCCCCAGGCCAGCCGAGCACTCGGAGCGCACGGAGGAGCTGTTGATGCTGGCACTGTCGAAGTCGGATTCCTCCCGTTCCTCCTCTTCGCTCTGCAGAGGGGAAAACCAAAGCACAGTCCAAACGCTGGCATCCCAGAGAACACCACTCTGCAGCGGGACAAACACCCCCAGACCCACACAAACCCAGGGGGGTCATCGCCCTGCGGCCAAGCCCCTCGGGCACCCGCCCTCCCACATGGACGGACCGGCCGGAGCAGCGGGGATGGCAGCAGGGCGAGCGCGCTCCCGGCACTGACAGACAGGGTTCACAGGAGTGTGTCACCAGATGTGAGGGAACAGGGAAATCTCCTCTATCGGATTGATGTCCCAGCTGGCAATCAATAACCGCCGATCCAGACCCTCACCAGAGCCCAAGGACGGTCACCTTGCACCACTCGGCACAGCAGCTGCGTGTCCAGGTCACAGCACCATCAATGTGCAATCACAGAGCAAATCTCAGCACGTTTAAAACACATAAATCAGTGTGTCGAGTCCCTGCTCGGCCTCCCGGACAAGGGGTGGGCTCAGGGTTTTCCTGCAGCCTGCCGTCCCCGCTGGCACAGAGCGCAGAGACATCGCCCGGTGCGGCTGGACGGGCACCTCGGGAGAGGCTCCACACCCCGCAGGCATCGGCCAGCTGCACGAGCTGCTGTAACGTCATCCTGGGTGCAGACACCCGAAACAGAGATGGGGGAACGACAAACCCCCCTCCCACCCCTGGGCAGTCAGGGCCCCTTCTCCACGGCCTGGCAGAACTTTGCTCCCTGCCTCTCTCTCTCGATACCCGTTTCAGCCTGTGTCAGCCCATCTGTGCGCATGCACGCAGGCGTTCACGCCTGACCTTCCTCGCAGCACGACAGGAGTTCAGCGGGGTCACAGCACAGCAACACGACTGAATTTTCATTCTGGAGACGTACACATGCAAATCCCCAATTTGCACGCTGTTAATCGGGCACTTAGTGCTCCAGCTGCAGGAGCAAGCCCAAGCTCTAACTCTCAGGAAGGCAAATGCCAGATCTAGAGTGCACCCAGAGACGGGATGAATTTCTCACCATGTGTGATCGAAAAAATGCAGCAGCAGGTGGCTGCCTTGCATCGTGTTTTCGCTTCAGCCTCTGACACACAANGGAGTGACATTCGCTTTCCTCCAGTCCTCAGGCACCTCCCCTGATTCCCATGACTTGCCAAAGATGATGGAGAGTGGTCTAGCAATGACTTCCGCCATCTCCCTAAGCACCCGCGGGTGCATCCCATCAGGACCCATGGATTTATGGGTGTCCAGATTACTTAACCTCTCCTTAACCCAGTCTTCATCTACCAGATGAAGTTATTGAACAGATTTACTCTTTAAAACGCTCTGCCATTCTTTAAAACGCGCCTGACATTCCTGTGCTGCCCAGACCACAGCACAGACTGCGGCAGAGCCCCGCTGCCGCGCTCACACTGGGGAGCTCTGGTACCCCTGGGCAATGCTGCGGGATCGCAGATGCCCGGCGGCAGGCTGTGCTTGTGTAATCACAGCATTCTGTAATTCTCTTTGATGTACAGTTCAGCTGGAGCGCAAGCCCTGAAGAATTCCTTTGCAAATGAAATCTGCAACGATGGCATTACCAGCCTCAGCACTGAAAGGAAATGTGGTTACGGGATTTGAACAGAAGTTGTGCCCAGACACGATGTCTCTACCAATCCGAGCCTGGACACAGCTTGCTACCAAAGGGATGAGCCAAGGTGCTGACCAGAGACCGGCATCTCGCAGAGGGGCAGGAACCAGGCTGCAGCACAAGGGAGGCTTCAAGGGGAGGGCTCTGCCTGGCATTTCCCTGCTGTGCAGCCCACACCCAAGGCCCCGTGCAGAAAGAGGCAGCGCACACTTACCGAGGAGCCCTTTTTCCTTTTGCTGGGGATTCCTCCAAAGCGGAATTTCAAGCCTGCCATCTTTTTCCCCTTCCCCTTTTTCTTCCCATCCTTGGAGCCCTTGATTTTCTTCCGCACGCCTGGACCTGGAGAAACAGAAGATGTGTTTGGTACTCTACAAACAGCTGTCCAGACCCCAGCTCTCCCCCACCCCAGCCCCAGGGTTTACAGGGAACACGAGGGAGCCCAGACCACAGAAGACCATCCACAGAGCTCATCCTCTGGGGCAAAAGGCTGCAAGCCCAGATTCAGTGCACGCAAAGAACTGGGGGAGGAAAGCACCTGCCCGCCCTGGGATCCAGGTTTGCTGAAGCACATCTCCTGCCTGGAGATGTTTTCTCACCTTTGCCAGCCTGAAGATGTGGCTGGCCCATATGCCACCGTGAGAGCAGCCCCTCTCCTCAGCCCACCACGGCCGGTACCTACCCTTGCCCTCCTTGGTCTTAGCCTTCCTGATGACGGGGGGCAAGGCAGACTGCTGGGGGCTGGCGGCGAGCGGCGGGGCGACAGTGACCGTCTCCACGGCTGCAGCAATGGCAGCTGCTGCCGCTGCTGCTGAGCTGCCCTTGAACGGGTTGTTGGCACTGAACTCTCGCCACTTGGCACCGAGCACGGTCATCATCTTGGACATGGGGATCTTGGGGTTCTTCTTGGCAATCAGAGGCCTGCAGGGCAGGGGAGAGGGAAAACCACTTAAACTTCCTCAGAGACTGCCCTTCCCCAAAATACCTGTTGTGGTTTGAACAGCTTGCCGTACAAGCAAAAATTTGTTCTTGTTACTCAATTTTTCTCATGAAACTTTTTAAATAAGCACACACACAAAATGGGGTTTTGGAGACAGAGAAAAACAACTGCTGTTCTCCAGTCAATTCTGCAACTAAAACGAAGTCCTGAGGACCATTCCTGGACAGGGAGAAGGAACAAGGAGCTTGTGATGCAGCTTCACACCCTCACCCACTTGACTAAGCAACTCTTAAACCTCAACCACCGTGCAAGACCCCGCCCAGACCTACAGCTTCCTACCTGAGAAACTGGCTGAAAGCCTTGTAATTAGTCAGAGTATGATAATCTTCTTCTGAGAAAACATAATCTACATCATCGAGACCCCACTCCTCCATCAGCTGGGCCGAGCTCTTGGGCTCCTGTAGATTTACAGAGAGACATCATGAACATAAACGATCGCAGCTCTGCGGAGAAGCAGCACGACACTGGGTCTGTCATGTGCTCGTATCAAACATTCTCCCTTGTCTCATGCTCTAACACCAGCTCAGGGGAAAGGAATCTTTGGTACCTTTAGACCTCCATCCTCATTGTCATCCTCCTCTTCATCCTTCTTCTTCCGTTTTGGTTTCTTCTCCTTTTTGTCCTTCAGTTTTTTCTTTTTCTTTTTGTTGGGGGAATAGTCACTGCCTTCACTCTCAGATTTCTCCTCGATCTCCTCATCATTGTCTGACATTTCATCATNATCAGATTTAGGAACAGCAAGAAGCAACTGACCACAGGAGACACAGAGAGAAAGAAATCCTGGGTTTATCAGGAACTGTCTCTTCAGGGGCAGCCCTGGGATCGCCAGCCAACCTCCTGCCCCAAGCCCCCACCTGCACATGGAGCCGTTCCCTCCCTCCCAGGAGCGCTATCAACACACCTGCTCACACAAGGCAACCCACGGCCTGTGGAAGCACCAGAAAAAAGAGGAGAAGGTCATGCAACACAGATAAAACTGTGTTTTGCAAAAGCTTGTCTAGGCCAACGCATATGGAATGAAACCTTCGTACTTTTGCCTCAAGACTTGTTTGCCAAGAGGGGCAAGAGAAGCACGACTGAGCCCAGCATCAGCCAAGAAACTAAAGGAAAGGAAGAGAAGATCTCTTTAGTCGTGTGCAACCTTTTATCTCACCGGACAGATATTGTGCTAAGGTTTTGCTTTGTTTCTGTTTTGTTTCTCTGCCCAGCTGGGCACTGCGTGCTGCAGCAGAACCGTGTGACTGCAGGAGGGTTTCAGGTGCCACATGAACAAAGCTGTCCTGGTGGAAGCACAGAGAGTCTTGAAAGCAGCAGGAGAGCAAGGTAAGTCAGGGGAGCCTGCCTGAGCTCCCACATGAAACCCCCATCTCCAGGGGAGACTCGGTCACACACAGCGTGAGCACCTTCAGCAAGGCAGCCAAGGGACGCATTCTGCTTCCAACAGCCAGACAGGCCCAGGCTCAGCTGGCCACACCGCACTGGGGAGAGCCAGAGTGGAGACTGCTCAAGCAGAATTTAGATTTTCTTCAGGGAGAGAGACCATGACCTGCTCCACAGCTCTAACAGCAACCACCTCCCCATCCTAACGAACACCACCGCCTGCCAGGGGAGTGCTGGGGTCCCCGGAGAGCCTGGAGGGGATGGGAGCGTCAGGGCATCCCCCGGTCCCACCAGAGTGCTCCGGACCCGGACGGGCAGAGCAGCGCAAGGGCTCCGGGGTCAGCACCGCGGACAGCGGCAGGGTCAGCACCACGGACAGTGCCCGGCCACCAGCCCGGGCCCAGCCCCACCGCAGCCCCAGACCCCCGGCAGGACCCCCCGGCCCTCAGCAGGACCCCCAGGCCCAGACCCCCCTCCTCGGAGCCGCTGCCCCAGGAGCTGGTCATCACGCCCCAAGCCCCGGCTGCCATGGCATCTTCTCTCTCTCTCGACAGCCTTCACCAGGTTCTGGTCCTTCTCGGTTCAGAACAACTCGAGTCTTCCCTTCAGCCGGGTTATAAACAGCTGTAATTTGGCACAGAATAATTGGTTGCCATGGTAACTGCTGCAGTACAGGTTGAAATTCCCCCTCTCCGCTCCCTTCTCTGACAAGGACCTTCATCTCCATACGCCAAGGTCCGCACCGCAGCCTGGTGATTTTATGCAGATTGTGGAGGGGTTTGCAGCATCCATTCCTGCAGCAGGGTTTCCATCAGCCTCGCCGCAAACTGCACGAGTTCCACTGAGGCTGACAGGGGCAAATTCCCATGCAAGCACAGCGTGGCACCGCTCCTGCCCCACGCTCCAACGACAAAACCACGGGGGGGGGTTACAGGGTGTCAGTCAACCACTGGCCCCACGCCACAGGCTGGCACCTCACTCCCACCTTCCTCTAGCAGGGGGAAAGTCCACTTACCCCACACAACTCTGGAGGAGGAGTTCAGGAAAAGGAAGCCCCATTCCAGGCTCCCCTACCTTTTTCCTCCTCATCCCAAAACGCAGCCTGGGTGCTGCTCGATGCCTACTGACAGCACCAGCTTTGCGCTGGCTTTGATGAGTGAGGGAACAGCCTCCCACAGGCGGAACCAAGCTCGGTTAACACTGCCCACACAAGGCATTAATTAAAAAAAAAACAAACGCACTCCATGTTCAGCCTGTTATTTTCTCCCCAGCCCCAGAAAGGCAGCAGTCAGACCCAGCCCAAGCTGCACACATTGCGGCTGGGCTCAGGCAGAGAAGGAACAGAGGTGAAAATACCACAGGGGGTTTATTTCACTTCTCCTGACCCAACAGCAGACCCCAAGGCAGCCTCAGGAAAGCCTGATCCTCGAGGACACGACGCCTCATCTTTGTTTGCCTACAGAAGGCCCAACAGCCCTTCCACGTTCAAATCCCAGAAGCCTCTACGCTGTCTCACTTGCAAAACACCCTGGTCGAGCACAGCCAACATTGACAACCACAGAAAACTCCAAGCCCTGCCCTGGTCACACCCCCAACAGGGGTTTGCATCTCCCTCCTCAGACACACAAGCCCCAGACACCCTGTCGGTACAGGACGTGCCAGATTTACAGCCTGCAGCAACAGGCACCCCACAGCCCGAGCCCCTCCTGAGGGGCCAGGCTGCCGCGTCGCTGCCGGAAGGTGTGGTGGGCATGTCTCCCCCCTGCCACTCTCCAGAGACCACTCGTAGGGCAGATTTCCACCCCAGAGCCCCTGAGCCAGACAAGAACCACTCTTGCCCTGGCTCTGGGTCACTTCCTGGGCCAGGAGGGTACCTGCTGGGCAACGAACACGCCGATAACTCCCCCCTTTCCACCCACAGAGTGTTTGCCAGCACCCACCAGCACCCTGAGCAGCCGGCCTCTGCGCCACGGCCAAGCGCAGCCCCCCAGCTCGGAGCATGCAGCGTTACCTCCTTCTTCCTCCTCTTGATTTTGGCAGCCTTGCCATCTTTCAGCTTCTTGGATTTCTTTTTTTTCTGCACAGTAATTGGTTCTTCTGCAAAAAACTCATCCAGTCCTTCCAGCATCCCATCATCTTCTTCTGAGGACAAAAGGGAGAGCTCACGCGGACGGCTGGCACAGGCACACCGCGTTCACGTTCATCCTCTCCGAGGAGCACACCGGAGCAGCGGCATCAGGCTGAGACACGGAGCTCCCCGGCCTCTCCCGGAGACCCTCACACCGGCCGCTGACCCGCTGCCACCCCCAATTCTCACGCCCAGCTCCTCGCTGCCGCTCAACGGCTTGGGCAGCCTGTGTGTCACCCCCGGGGGACTGGGGACAGCCCCACACGCCGTCTGCTCGACCTGTTCTGGGCCCGCAGGCATTCAGGGAGCAACAGGCTTTTACCTGTCAGGTGGAGCCCGTTAGAATGGAACCAATGGACGGTGAGCAAGAGGAAGGTCTTGTGTGGAAGACGCGTCCCACGGCTCGTGGGAGGTTGGCCGGCCACAGCTCCACGCTCGGGGAGCTCCACGGGCACCAGCTCGGGGACCCCGGCCCCAGGCAGAGCCACCAAGCCCGGAGGCACCTCCTCGACCCCGCGCTCCCCAGCCCCCCGCCCAGCCCCTACACCAGATTTTTATTTTTAATTTCGGACCTTACACAGCCACAGCCCCGAGCCGCTGGGACGCAGGTGGGGCTCTTGCCCAGCGCCGAGCCGTGCCGGCTCCACCGACCCCTCGGGAAGGGCGGGACCGGGCAGCGCCGGGAGCCCAGCCCCGCCGGGGAGCCCCGGGCCCGCCGCCCCGCTGGAGGGGGTCCGGACCCGGCCCCTCACTGCGCCGAGGCAGCCCCGCCGGCGAGGACCCGGGGACCAGCCCGGGCTTGGGAGAGCCTGCCTCGGGCACAGCCCGCTCGCCGGGGCCGCCGCAAAGGCACCGCCGCCCGTCCGCGAGGCGCCGGGATAACGGGGCTTGGCCGGCGGAGCGGCGCCCGGCGGAGCCCACCCCAGGAGGGCGTCAGGGGAGCCCCCGCCACCTACCCGAGAGGTCCTCCTCGTTCTCCGCGTCGTCCAGCAGGTCCCGCCCGGCCGCCGGCCCCCGCATGCCGGGCGGTGGCGNCCCCGCCCCCGCCCCGCCCCTCCCGGTGCCCCGGTGCCGGCGGACCGCGGGGTCTCCACAACTCTCCCGCCGTTTATTCCAGGAAAAACAAAACTGTACAAAACGGCCGCTCCCGGCGGCGGGGGGGGCGCGGCTCAATCCTCCTCTTCCTCCTCCTCCTCGTCCTGGTTGATCTGGAAGTAGCGCAGCTCGTAGCTCTCCTTGCTGTTGGCCACCACGCGCAGCCAGTCCCGCAGGTTGTTCTTCTTCAGGTACTTCTTGGTCAGGTACTTCAGGTACCTGCGGGGAGCAGCGGGGTTTGGCACCCCCAGACCCTCACACACCCTCACCACGGCTCTGGCAAACACAAGCCCCCTCCCCAAGGGCTCCCACCCCCTCCTCCCTCCGGGGCTCCCCAGCAAAGCTTCTGCCAGGAAACAATGTCCCCAGGGAATCCCACCGGCACCCCCCCAGCACAGAGCCGGGGACCCCCCTCACCCTGTGACCACACGCTGTGTTCCCACACCACCGGTCCAACACCCCCCGTGCAGCTCCACTCTGGTGGCAGCAAACCACCCCCAGCTCCCGCAGCAGCAGGGACAGGACGGGTGCGGCACAGCCACGGAGAAACCGCATCGGCTGAAAGCGGGATGGTCATGGAGCAGGGCACAGCCCCGCCACCACGCCGGTTCTCCTCTTCCCACCCTGTCAGAGCTCAGCCTCCTCTCTGTGCCGCCCCTGCCGCACAAACCCAGGTCATCGAAGGCAGACAAAGGCTGGCACCCCCGAGGAACGGGCAGCGGGCAGCCAGGTGGCAGGAGTCTGGCTGCAGATCAGCCCCTAAACTCCACACTTGGTGTCCTTTTGGCTTCACATCCTCCCCAGCCACCCGCCCCAGCACCCCTTCCAGCAGGAGCACTGACCACACGTCTCTCAAAGATCATTCTGGAACAGGCAGCCACCACACCACTGAACCGAGAGCCTCAGAACAACCCCTGCACCAAGACACCTCGCCGCTCCAGGGCCTTCCCGGCAGCCTGGCTCCCGCCCGAACGCCAGCCATGCCCCACTGAGGGCCAACCGCTGCCGGCAGCAACCCGCTACAGCTCTGGGCGCTGGCAGCAACCACGTGACAGCAACCAGCGTCACCCTACCGGCTCACCTCTTTGAGAACGGGACCTCCGATGTGACCGTGATCTTGCTCTTGCTCCTCTCGATGGTCACCACACCGCCGCCCAGGTTTCCTGCTTTGCCGTNCCTCCCCAGCTCACTTGTGCCCGGCGCTTCAGCTTTTTATTAGAGCTGGGGAACCACCGTTATGTCCAGGGGAAGCAGAGGAAAGTCACCTTCCTGCAGGCTGGGAAGCTCCAAGCCCACCAGTATTTTCCACAAGTCATCCTACCACCCCAGACCTGCGCGTTAAGAACTCCTCAACCTCAAATGCACCAATTCGAGAGACAGAAACACACTTCCTGCCTTCCGAGGGGACAGCCAGGGAAGCAATGGCTGGGTTAGGATCCTCTGAGGACACCTCAGCCACAGCCCTGCGCTTTGAACCCCGACTCCAGCACAGTTTGAATGACAACAGGTTCACCAGCGCTGAAACGCAGCACACTCTGTCCTCACCGTTCCTCACAGCGTAACAGGAAACTCACCCCACGCTGGATGAACGGTAACAGCGTTGGACGGGCAGGGAAAATGCTCGTGCTTTAGCTACAGAGCGTTTAAAACAATAAACATCCCAGGCTGCAGCACCACCCGGGCTCCCTGGGGCTGCAGGGTCTCTCACTGTGCAGGCTTTTACGCTGCACCAGGGTGAGTGAGGGGCAGAAATGGAGACGAGGGGTGGTGGGGGCGGCCAGGGCCGTGCTCCGGGGGGAGCAGAGCCAGGACCCCTGCCCCGGGAAGGGCCCGGGGGGCGGCGGAGAGGCCCCACACTCACAAAGTTGGCGGCGTCCATGATGCCATCCTCCACGGGGTGGGTGCAGTCCAGGGTGAACTTCAACACCTGCTTCTTTTTTTTGCCACCTTTCGCTGCGGGCTTCTTCTGCGGCCAAGAGAAAGAGAGACCCGTGAGGGACCGGCACCGGGCCCGGCGCAGCGCGGCAGAGGAAGGGGCCCGGTCCAGGATTCAGGCCGGGGGGAGCGGGGAGAGGGATGGGCCGCCACGGCCGCCGGGCCCCACGAGCCGCACGCCTGGCGATGGGCGGGCTGGGCCCGGAGGAGGCCCCGGGGCAGGCCCAGGCCCACGCGCAGGCCCGGGCCAGGCCGGAGGGGAACGGACCGGGGCAGACGGGGCCGGGGGAGCGGGGACCCACCAGGCCCCGCGCGGGGAGGGCCCGGCCCGGGCTCCGCGGCCGGCAGAGACTCACCACGGGCGCCATGGCGGCTCCAGCGAAGG